>RXPK01001008.1:0-65490 GCA_004143645.1 Protaetia brevitarsis | reverse complement strand
ATGTCTTTTATAAAAGTTAATTCATTACACCATAAAAGTTCTTTGGCAAATACCTTTCATGAAAGATTTTCGACAAAGAACTTTTATAGCGTAGTATCCACCGTAAAAAATTGTCACAAGCAGAGAGAAATGTAATTTGTTGGGAATCATGAACATCCACTTCGTAGAGTCGGCTAAATACTATACTAAACAAACGAACATTGTAAAAGATTTTTTTACCAAACTTGAACTACTTTTTTTCTCACAAAAGATCCTATATTTTGTGTGCTATTGCTGTAACAGATATTGTTGTGTGTAGTAAATAGCGCGTCAAACATTTCCTTTAAGAATGAGGAAATGCTGTAGCAAACGTTGCCTGTAAAAGGAAAAATTATGGAATCCAGAAAGTGTAAATCACAAACAAACACCTATCTTTAAAAACTGTAGATTCGATTATTTGGGTCAAAATTTTCAAATGTCAGTGTATACTAAGGTGATTCATAGAAAATGAAAGGTGGTATATATATTTATACAAAAAGTGCTCCATCCACCCTAAGATTCTCAAGTTTTTCTGCCATTTCTCGTAATTTTTTCGTTTTGAATGCAAACCTGGAGTGAATTAAAGCTATTTAAGTCTGTATAAGTGACCTTTTATTGTAGTTTATGGGATTAATATGGGTATCATCAACTTTACTTGTTTTAAATGTATTAGGAATTTTTGGTTATCAAACCGACATATTGCACAAAAAATAGGTACATATTTGTGTTATTACTTGAATGATTTTTTTAGAAAAATAATAATAATAAAACTATTTAAATGATTTTAAGGCCAAACTAATGTAGGACTCTTAATAAAAGCATATCTAATAATAATGCTACAAATTCTCAGGAAGTTTCTTTTAAGCAAATAGATTTGTTATAAATTTTGCTCTTTAAATATACAGACATTTTCTGATGTGCCTTGGCTTACTAAGGCATGGCAAATGATTTTAATCATTGTCTGGTGGAAATGTATGCTATGTTTTCTGGTATGTCTAAATTATTTAAATTTAAAGAAATGATATAAGTGGCTGAGGAAAGAATTAAACTGTCAGTTTCATAAATGATATCTCATCTTAGATCTAACTAATATTATTTCGAAAGTAATATGGAATAACTGAATATTCTTTGACAATACATTTTTATAATATAAGAGGCGTTATGGTTTGCAACTCACATCAGCAAAGGGAAAACTGATAAGCATAGGTGGTTGAATCTGTGAAAGGTAGCTCAAGTTACAATTAAATTATATTGATTGTGGAAAGTATAAAGCATCAATCGAAACTAATTAAATGTCATAAAAATTTTGAAATTATAATACTTGGTAGAATTAAATAAAAAAACATTACAATCCGCAACAATGAGTATAATAGAGTACAATTTTGCTCAAAAGTGGCCGTTTTTTTATTTAATTCCACCACATGTAATAGAGGGCTCATTTTTCATAATTATAGTACTTGGATGTGACAAAAATTAGATTAAAAAAAAGGCAAGCATAATACAAAAAAAACATTGAATTTCTTACGCTAGTTTATACTGCAAAAACCTATTTAAAACTTTTAGTCACAATCTCACACGCGACAAATTTATACTGCGACATGTCATGGTCTCAAGCAGCTTTTAAATTCAGTTTTTCCTTCTCTATTTAGTAATTTTCCTACTTGCTAATGTAGTAAAGACGCGTTTAGCTTAAAAGAGCGCAGTCCATTTTTAACTAATTTAATCTTTTACGGGCACTGTGCAAATAAACAGCTTTAAACGTGTCCCTATAATATTTATTTTGGTCCGTCGATTTTATACAAACTTTTCTAATATATCACGGAAGCCAGTGTTTATTTTTTATTATCTTAAGGCAGCTTACAACATCTCGTCTGTCAAACATTTCCGATGCTATTTTAAGTCGCATTTCGGCTCAGAAGCAAGGCGTCTTTGATCAAATCAGAACGCAAACATTCGTTTTAAATTTGCATTTTTATTATTCCCGATTCCCGTATTCGATGACGCGTAACGCGTAGCGTTGTCAAATAAAGTCTATTCATACGCGAATATGAATTAGATTTTCCAATCACGACCGGGTCTGCCATTCGTCGAATTGGCATTCAGTAGTAAATCACATCTGGCTTTTATTACACGAACTTCCGACTCAATATAATTATTACACACGCTCTCCAAGAATCTTACGCATTGTACAGTCATGTATACAATGGATGAGCAGCTTATTATGTGCAAGTGCTTTCAGATAGAAAGAGACCTTGAGTGGGATTTCATTCTCTTCGGAGCTTTATGTGTGTTTGGCTTTATCGTCTATTGTTCTAATCTGACAATGCTTTGTGTATGCCAATAATAATTGTGCAGCTGTCTTATTATCGTTAAAGATATTCCTGGAACCCTGTATTTATTTTCAGTAATTGCAAAGTTGTATGTACAGACAATGAATACAGTACTATTGCTTGGCAAATATTATAAATTTAAATTTCTTTAAAGAAGATAGCCGTTGAAGGCAAACACAAATGTAGGTATGTATAAATGTAAATTTGAATTTTTTTTTTCTATTTGCCTCCAAGTAAAAACGCCTTTGTAGTATATCTTTGAATACATATTAGACTTATACGTCTTTTTGAAAAATGCTTCGTCCCAAGATGATGATGACATAGTAAATAAGAAAATAGCATGCGGTATTAGGAAATTAAATACGCATATATACTTTTATAATAGCTTAGATAAATAAATATAAATATCATTAACACATTACGCATCCGTACTGCCGTTAAAACAAAGCAAATACATATCAGCGATGGTTTTCTTCCATATAAAATATAATTAAAATAATTACTTTCTTCTATAGGTTAGTTTTTGAGCTGACGACAAAATCCAAAAGTAATAATATTTAACCAAAATATACAGAAAAACTTCTGTTTTCAGCTTTAGGTACTTATTTTGTACGGTATTAGTTTACGTTTGCATTGTTTAGTGGAGTTTACTTTTAGTTTAATAGTTAACAATAATAGTTTATATCATTAGCCTTATAGAACCCCTATTCATTGGCGGCACTTTAAATGGCCAAATGTATTTGAACATCCTGGACAATACAATCATTTGATCATAGAAAAATCGAAGCTGGATCCAGATTTGTTGAAGAATGAGATAGTATTTCAGCAAGATGGAGCGTCTCCACATTACATTGCCGCAATACGACAATTTCTGGATCATCACTTTCACGATCGTTGGTTTGGTCGAAGGAGCGCTATGGAATGACCTGCCAGATCTTACACGATTTGATTTTTTTTTCTGTGGGCATCCTCCTTACAAGAGTCACGCCAAAAATACCAATGAATAATTCCAGAAATGTTGCGAAATATCAGGAGAGCATTTAGAGCAAGATTTTGCTATTGTATAGAGGTTAATGGTCATCATTTTTAACATTTAATAAAGTAAAATTCAAACCATTTTATTTTAATCGTATTTTATTACACAGGTTGCAAATTGTTTTCTGAGTAATTAAAAAAATGACATGTTGCCAAAGAGAATTACAAAGCCTTTTCAATGAGTGGTCACAAGGCCCATCTTCCTAAAATCTAAAAATGCATTTTTAATTAAAAAAGTTTCAATTTATTTTTAAATCTCACCTGCAGAAAGGCCTTTAATCTAGTTCGGTAAAAGTTATAAATTTTTATGCATTAAAACAACACCGTGCTTTGCAACGTACTGAACTGTGTTAAACATGGCTACAAACAGCCATGCTCGATTCCTCAAGTATTTATGAGTTAATTCATATTTTTCAAAAAGGTACGGTAATTAGTCTTTGCAAAAAGTGCACATTCAAATATATGTATGTATATCGATGGTAAAGTAAGTACATATGTCAAGCTCTTTAATAGTTCTTTACAAGAATCGTGTCGTCTCAGATTGAGCATCGATCTTATATGAATTTCCCCAAAAGATAACACCATACTTTAATCGGAAAAACATATTAGCATAATACGTCATAAGGGCGGCTTCAACACTAACACTTTTTGCGATGACTTTCAAAACGTAACACGCACTACTCAGTTTACCTGATAAACTCTAAACATGGGGCTTGCAGGAGTGTTCGCTGTCTAAATTTCAGCCATGGAAAAAGACGCCAATAACGCAGGTGAGATTATTATCATTCTATTTGATATTGATTTCGTGTGTATTATTTTTAAATTATATAGATTCAGTTTTTCGGAAGTTGAGTTCTAAAGTTATGATATGAAAAAACCAGCTGTCAAGTATTTTTAAATTGCTCTTTACTGTATCAAGAAGCTCCTGGTTTCTTTTTGCACTAGTAATCACCGTTGTGTTATCAGCGGAAGGTCTGGAAGGTCGTAGACAGAAGAAACAGTAGCGGTCCCAGAATCGAGCCTTGGAGCACACCATTCGATACTGATATTTACCCCGATGTGAATTCCGCTAAAATTGGTCATATCCTACAACACATTGGCGTTGATTGGAAAGATGAGGTTCGATCCAGTATTTGGAAATTACTTACTTCTGCAAACGACAATAATCGATTCAATAATCCAGTACATATTTTGCAGATATTTAAAATATATTTCGCATAACCATAATTAAATAGGCGCCATAGACATTTACGGGCGCACTTACAGTTAAACAGCTGTTAAAGATATATCCATCAATCGATCTATCATGGTAATACGGTATACTATTTTTATAAGGACCTTCGAATTATGTACTTGCTGCAAAAGTGTATTTAGTTCCGAAACATCCATAATATCAATTAATTCGCTAATAATGCGTGAAATAACTATCACATTGTCTTTCAGTTTGTTAGAGTTCTACAAGAAATCAAACTTTTTCCACTTCTAGGAATCCATGCGAGAAAAGACAGTCGTAATAAAGACAGCAGCAACTACTAATTGACCTCCTTTATCAATTTTCTCCCGTTATTAATTTCATAAATCGCAGTCGGAACGCCATCCAGTTTTCATTCCGATTCGTAGCCGTTATTCCCCGCGGTAAACAGCGATACTAATACGATTAGGGGCCCGGAACTAACATAGCCTACATCGCGAGGCGCCATTTCGGCTATGGTCTGTAGAGGAAGGGAGAAGAAAAACGGATAGCTTTAATTACTGTTGGGGAATGCGATGGGCGAAATTGCGTTAGGCGGATCGAGGCGGAAGTTGCCGCCGGTTCGGCTCTTCGATTTCGCGAGTGGAAAATCGAGTTTCCGGTTACACAGGGAGCGAATATTCTCTCTACATAAGCAACCCGTATGTAGCAGACGTGCGAGATAAAGAGGTACCCACGAGCAATATGACCGAAAAGCACGGCGCCTTCCAAACATTGGAGAGCTATTATGTATATAAAAAGTTCTGAAGATTTCCGACGACATCCGATACTGCTGATTTGTTCTGCTGGAAATATTAAGTATATACACGGGGAATCGTTTTGAACGCTATTTTGGTTATTTACGCAACAACCATTCTTGTTGCTAGAGGTCACTTTTAGTAGAACCATTTGAAAATATTTTTGGATTATACTAACTACAATCAAGGGAAATAAATGACTAATCTCTGGAGTTTCAAGTAGTTAGCGATCGTTGCATATATAGGAGCTGATAAATAATTAACGGATTGTCGGCATAAAAGCCATAAATTTAATGGAATATTTCAATGCAGAGCCATGCAATTGTGTTATCGCAATAGACAACTCAGTGGCGGTGCTCTCAGATCTACCTGTTATTACAATTATGTGTCGGTCAAACATCCTCAATCAGGTTTTAATTAGAAAGTAATAATTAGTAAAGTACCTTACAATAATAATAATAATAATAAAACATTTACTGGCCAAGAAAGGTGTGTAACATTTAACATACATATAATTTAAAATAATAATATTTGGCAATACACAGCAAAAAAAATATTGTGATACTAGAACAAAATGTATTATTTTGCAGTATCCTTACGATAACATAGTTTTTAAAGCAGGCTTGCTGTATTTGTTTGGTATGAGCTATAAATTTACATCGCAATATAAATATTACTGTTAAAACTATAATTTATATTTAGGATATTTACTATAATAGGTAGAGGGGAGAATTGGTTTCTGAACGTGATCAGTTACAGGTACATTAAACTGACAGTGTCTTCTCCCTCATACGTACTCTGCAAGGCAAGGCATGTTATTCTTTGTTCACGTTCAGTGAAATATAAAGGTCACACAATTGATTTCAAACATTGATGTCATATTTTTTTCTCAGAAAAGTTCGGCAATATTTTTGCAGAAATATCTTCTGAGAATAAGCAGATTGTATTTGAAAATGATGTTTCCTACCGGTTTTAAACGTTCAGGGATAAGCTGACAATTACGAACAGCAAAACATCGCGCACAAACACATTACGCTACTCTGATGCAACAACACGAATGTTCTTACAGGTACTCGACTTTGTATTGTTTTATATCTATAACGATTTCGTAATTCAATATTTTTTTTCTACTCGGGATAGATACAACTTAAGCAATTTATTATTTGTGAGGCACACCCCCAGAGCCAAATATCCCCTTCTAATCAGCATTATACGGTCGCGTAAAAGACCGATTACCGTAATTGACCAGAGTGAGATTTGAACTCGCGACTCCTCACACTAGTTGAAACTCTTAAGGGATTTGGCTAATACAGGAGTAGTAATACGTATTAATTTTACTCATATTTTGTAATTTTTCTACTTATATATGTTTGTTCCTTGTGTCAATCCCCCGATTAAGCAAACATTGTGAGCGAAATTTCGGTGTTTTAATTAAATGAACAAAATGGCGGGACTTCCACTCCCTTTCTTTAATTCTTTAGTCAAAAATTATTAATATATTAATTACTACAATTACTATTTATTAGCTGTCCTTGCGGATACTTCTGCAGCCTGCAAATAGTCAGTAATGTGAGCTGTTTATAAAAAAAAGTTGTTAATTATTTGACACGCTCTCTCGCCCGGCCCTTAAAAAAAAAAACAACAAAATATGAAAACAAAAATCACGCGCTCCTTCCCTTGTGCTTCGATAAAAAATTAATTTACTCATTTAAAAAAAAAAATATACCGCTCTATCAACCTTCAACCCCCATCCATCCACGGGTGTTGCAAAAATAATGAATCGCCGTCTTTGGATTGCTAAGATATCAATTTCATCATTAAAAAAGTAATAATTTGTTCTCTATGAATCCTCTTCCCAAACTGGTGTTATAAAAAAAAAATTGCGGCATTGAAAACAACATCTACCCATTTTTTTAAAGAAAAGTAGTTTTGAACTAGGATAAACAAGTGACAAGCAAACTTTCTCTTTATAGTACTAGAAGGGTAAAATGGAATAATCAGCTTTGATGCCCCGACAAAAATTTCAAAAAAAATATGAAATTCAAGGTACGTGTTTTGTGTTATTCTGCATATAACGTCCATGTGGCCTAAGCTTTCTAAAATTGTAGTAAAAATATAAGGAAAACTAACAATCAAACTAATTACAAAAATCTAAGGATAGAGTACTCTTTATTCTTTTGATTTTAGATTGGTAGCCTTTTTATATTATCACAAATAAAATAAAAATAATAGCACACTTATACACGACCAATTGTTATTAAAATTTGCAAATGTTTCAAATTTAATAAGAACTAAAATAAATTAATAAGATTAGCCTGACTGGTAGTCGAGTGGCTTGCACGCTTGGCTATCAGTGCGGAGCCCGAGGTTCAAATCTCGCTCTGGTCACTTACGATAATCGGTTTTTTCCGGAGTCGTAATGTTGATTAGGAGGGAGATTTGGCTCTGCGGGGACCTGACAAGCTAAATAATATAGCTTAGGCGTTACCACCCCT
This sequence comes from Protaetia brevitarsis, assembly GCA_004143645.1. Lineage (NCBI taxonomy): Eukaryota > Metazoa > Arthropoda > Insecta > Coleoptera > Scarabaeidae > Protaetia > Protaetia brevitarsis. The sequence continues at coordinate 57,623 of RXPK01001008.1, read as the reverse complement.
TAAAAAAAAACATTTTATCTGCCATATATACTTATAGTTCAATTAATAGAGCACCTAACGATATTCATCATTGTTCGTAATTTTTGTTTCGTATGTATTTAAATTTCCGTTTTATTAAAGATATAGTTGATGTATACTCAAATTTTCATTTTGCATTTGATTAAATTTGAAACTTAAGTTAATATGCACACAAAAAATACATTTCTAGACGATGTATGTATGTATATATGTTATGTATTAGTGTGCTCTCCTTTTATTACTTTACAATTACGTTATTAGTTCAAAAACTTTCAAGAAGCTCTGTATATTAAATTATGATGTAATTGTAAAGCAACTTTATCTGCGTTCCCACTTCACGTGAAAAAAGCAAAAGCTGATGCATGCGTTGTATGCAGTTCCCGGGAAGGTAATATAATACCCGTAAGAACTAACAATAAGTTACCGGGGAGAAGATAAGGTCGTTTTATGAAAATAGGATTATTAACAATTTGCACTTCACTTGAGAAACTTGTAATTTTTTCAATTGTAAAAAGAAAAGGAATAAAACATTGGAAATTCATCTCAATCAACAACACGTTTCTTTCCAACCAACCTACGTGCAAAAGTTATATGGCGAGGGTGATATTACACTGCGACCTAAAAGATCTATTGTGTCCCATGTTCTTGCTGTTTTACAGCTGGCCTTCCAATCCTATTCATTTCAGAAAGTGTAGGACATCAGAAAGTCCCAGGTTAGGTAAGTCTCCCTCTTCCATTTCACGTGCTCCCAGGTGCAACGCCCTTGAGTTGCGCAGTGCTATGCAATTTGAGAGGGGATAGATGACATTCTGTTCCCCAATCTGTTTCAGTCGTTTTGCTCCTCCCTTTATTCCTTCCCTGTGAGGTACTCTCACTTTAGAAGTGGAAGGCTTCTTATGGAGGTCCTGCTTCAATTCCTGTTTATTAGCGGTGTCGCCCCGCTAATAAACGTTCTTCCTCCATGGTTGATCTCACGAGTAGTTAGGGAAGAAAAGGCCCACCTCCACAGAGCCCCGCATGCAAAGGTAAGGCTAAATACAACGGGGCGCGCCAGGTGCCCCAAGGTTGGAATAGTAGACTGGTCTTCTATTCAGCCACGCATCCCATCAGCCTAGTTCGCCACCTTAGGATTTAGGTTTTTGTTGAGGTTGTCTCCTCTCGGTCCGTGCAGTTAAGCCAAGACCCCCCATCCCTTTCGGGACCTGGTTTAACAGTTGGGCTTTCGGTAGCCGAAGGGTTCTACAACTGGCATCGTTGTAGAACCCTGTGCAAGCCCTTAGTCACGACACGACAGCTCGGGCGAGGGGAAGTGGTTCACGGCAACGGTCTTGCTTTACCCTCCTCCGGTTTTAAGCAGAGAAGACGAACTTATAGCCGCCACTAACCATCTCGTCTTGAGCGAACCCTGACAAGATGGGCTTTCCCCTATCCACCACCCCGGCCCACAGCCTTGTAAGTACTTCCAACCCCCAGGAAGATGTATGTAAGTGTGCATGTCGAAGTAAACTGACAGAAGTAACATCAAACTTATCAGTAAGTAATTTCGTACAAAATTTGTTTTCTTTGTAAAAACAGTGGTCAAGAATGGTCGCCGACATCATCGACTTGAAATTGATTAACCTGGGTAAGTGCGAAAAACAACCCAATCCTATAGCGAAGAGCTATAAGAAGAACATCAAGAGGTGATATAGTCTTGTTGACAATGTATTTATATTTAGATTGTAGTTCTCAAGAAATTCTATTATTATTATTAAGATCTAAACTGCATATGAATGTTCCATGTCATACCTACTAAAAGTGGATATTTTAGTCAAAAGCTCTCGTTCACAAGTATACTGTATTCATTCACTCATATAGTTAAACGGGTTTCCCATCTCCAATTTGAAGAAAGGTTGCTGAGTAAATAACAATGGGTCATATGTACTGTACTCTTCTCTTCTTTATAGGTACTAATTTGCCGTTTCTATAAAATAAAAAATTACACAGGAAAAAAAAACTTAAAATAACGTGCAATGGCAAAAACGTATTGTTAGCATGCATTTTGAAATTATTTTTTGTTATAAACAGTATTTTACGTACACATAACACTTCGATCCATTTCTAAATTAAATTCTGCCAACGAGTAAAATTTGTAAGTTGCATAATAAGATGGATATAGTTGCTGAATACATATTTGATTGGCAATACTAAAATATTGATCGAATTTTTATAGCTGGCTTTATTACACATTGTTTTTCAATAATGTTTCTGAACGAACAATGGTTTATAGTTGCTTGTGTTGCATTTAATAGTACTACAATAAATTACCGAGGTAGTTAGCACCTAGTTGGTTTTCTTGTTATCGAAATAGTACCTACATTATTTTCCAGAGTATAAAAAATACAAATTTATAAAACTATAAAAATGGTGTCAGTGGGAATTTTTTTTTATTAATCATTCTAAATACGAAGTGTTTCTTATAGTGCAATAAATGAATTAACAGAAAATTTTCCATTTTCTTTAAAGATTTTGCAATTGTAATTACCTCTGATCGATTGGGAAACCTGACAAAGACTGCGAATTGCCATTAAATTAAATTTAAGCCCTAGGACTTTGAAAGATTGTTTTGTTCGTAAACTAACCTGTGTCTAGTAAGCAAACAAGGGGAAAAAAGAAATAAAAAAACCCCAATTTCGATTCCTACAGTCGATCTTCGTGACGGGCGTTTAGCTTTGCAAAATATCCCACCGATATATTTGACCGGTCTCGTCGGCTTCTCTTTCCCACGCTGACGGCAATACATTTTCCAATTTTCCTCGTCGGGAATATCGCTGCCCGACGGAGCGTTAAACGAGCAAAGTCCTCGTTATTTCGCCGGTGATTTACCGTTCTGAGAAGAAGCAGTAGTATTCATTGGTGTTCGGTCTTCCTAGAACGAAGTCGTCACCGCCAGTCACCAAACGCAAAAAAAAAAACGACTAACGTTCTCCTCGGTCGTGTTGGCGCATAACGAAATAATTTCTTTCGGTACAATTGTTAAGCTAACAAGAGCAGCGGTTCAGTTTGCATTGGCCCAATTTAAACAGACGTTTCGGGGTAAATGTAAAGAAGAACTGTTGAACGGATATTAGTTAAATTGAATTTAATTTTGTAATCGAATGTAATTTCATTTTAGCTTTCTTATTTCTTTTTTGTTCTATTATCCATAATATGTTCTTTTTATATTATTTTCTGGTATGATAAACCGTTCAACATTATCTACCGTTGCACAAGTGATCCATATAGTTGTTAACTTTTTCAAATAAAATAAAAAAGGAGCAAGCTAATCAATTTCAATAATTCTTTTTTAACATGCAAGAATCTCTGTGTCTAATGTGGCCCATTTCTGTATTGATACTCCAGAAATTAAATTCTAAAATTTGCCATAACGCGGTAGCAGTTATGGGTTCAATTTCTTGTCGAATACAATTTTTTTTTGGATTTTCCAGAGTAGCAAAGCGGTGGCACACTTGATTTTGCAGATATCCGTGAAATTATAAAGGCCAAGTGCCAGTGAATGTGTTCTCTTTGAAATATCAATTTTCTGGAAAAAGCGCCTAAACGATGCGCAAATGAATTGAAAGTGTGGAAGGTGTCTCCGGGTTTTTAGAATCAAGCCAGCCGAATTAGTCCTTCAAATTCTTGAAAAGCAGAAATGAAAAAAATTCGATCATGCCGAGAAAATTCACATCGTGTGGTCTTAGTCATCTTCAATGGATGCATAGAAGGTTGTTACCCATTGTTGTTGTTGGCTTTCAGGCTATGTAGAGGTGTTAGATATTTCTTGTTGGGGTATTCTCCACACCTGTATCGAGTATTTTCCTTATGAAAATGACCAATTTAGGTGGAAATGAGCCCCTTTGGAGAATAAGATATTTTAACTGCCGAAAATATCTCTTATTTAGCAGGGAAAGTTAGCACCCATTGTGACTAAATTTCCCTGAGCCAAAATGCTATTATATTTTCTACCTTTCCAGGCCTTCTACCAAATTTTCTATAGCTCCACGAAAATTTAACTGCACTTCGATGTAAAATAGTAATTTTATCGCTATGCCGATGTATTTCAGCTGCACGTGTTCATCGGTCAAGTAAGTGTGCTTATTTGATTCCTATCGCCAATCAGTTGGCCAATTCCATTTCTGCTCAAGAATTCGCTGTGAGTTATCGGTTGTTTGTATAGGTTACAACAGTATGTATACACAATATACACGATGATTATGAAATTAATGCAGTTGCCTGAAATCACTTACTAAGGGCGCTTAAAGAAATAACTTTTATTTATAAACTTGCAGGAAAACTCAAAGACAAAGAAATAACAGTAAAAGAAAAACTTGAAACTGCTGATAAGATCATCTCTAGAGTAGAGCTTGAAAATGTCTCCCTTGCACTTCGGCAGAGATTTGTGCATGGCGAATTCAGTTTTGATATAGCTATGGAAACTGTAGGAGGCGTAGCTTTTCTACAGTTATGTTAATTCGTTCACGTAATTCATCTACGTTGTTCACTTCTGTGGCATATACGCGCCGTTTGATGTGATCCCATACGAAAAAAATTACCGGAATTGGTGCATCCCCACTTCTCAATTTTTGCGGAAATGTGGCGTTAGGATAATTGCGTACAGGACCAAAAAAAAATGAGCAGGACAGCCGTCATGCATAAACCAGATATCTCGGCGTAAATTTAAAGGGATCTCTTATAAAAATTCCCGTAAGCCCCGCGAATTTCATATGGACGCATTAGAGTATGGTCAGCAATGCCGGCTCATCGATGTATGATAAACCGTTGTCGAAACCAATTCTGACGAATAACGTGTGGGTTTTCTTCAACCCATAGATATACGAATCAGTTGCCACGACGCTTGAACCCTGTGTAAACGATAGGAGTGTAAGCCATTCATTCTTAAAGTCCACCAAGATATCCACTGTTACACCGTTAGTTCCCGTGAAATTTCTCGAGTGCTTAAAGAGGGTGCATTATATGTATACCATTCTAAAATGTCTTCTTCAACGCCTATACGATGGCGATTTGGTCTACCACCATCACGTTCATGTGTGAATTTCAAAGACCATGACGTTCGAGGAGTTCGGTACACTAGTCTGCGAAAAGTTGCCGCATCAGGAACCGTTCATCTGGGAAAATACAGTTCCCTTACTGCGGCAACACTTTGATTAGCCATGCTATAAGTGATTAGAATGTCATAATACTCTTCCTTAATATAACCATGCCTTTCCATTCCAATGATCTGATATTCGAAATTTATTTACTTTCAGTAAGAAGACAAGTCACTTATTTGATAAACGTTAACAAAGCATCAATCGACATGACATTGATATGTCACCACAACAAACAATCGCTAATTCCAATAAAGCACTTTCATTTATCAAAAAATCATCTCTTGAACTACAAATGTGAACTAGTATCAGTGGTAGGCTCGAACCCCGTAACTAGGACAAAACTAGTTAGAGACTGCAAACAATCCCTCAATACACTGGCACGAGACTACACGGTGTCTCTGATTTGGGTGCCGGGACATGAGGATATAAAGGGCAATGTAATAGCCGACGAACTGGCTAGGAGTGCTCTAAAAGACACTGCATGGGTCCAGAGCCCGTATGTGGGATTACTAAGGATTCCGCAAGAAGGGAGATCTAGACCTGAGTAGATAAAGAAAGTACAAAGAAAGGTCGACTGAAGGTCAACTCCATACCAAAGCGCTAATAGGGGATGGGTATGCTAGATTCTCTGATAACCTGCTCAGGCGCAGCAAGAAAGAAGCTAAAACCATTACTGGAGTGGTAACTGAACACTGTCCCCTGAGAAAGCATCTATACAACACAGACCGAGTAAGCGAACTGTAGTGCATAAGATGCGAACTACAGGAGGAAACGAGTTTACATGTAATTTGCACATGTGAGGAATTGAAGGCAGAAATATTTCGGGAGAGATCTATTGGAGCCCTCGAAGGTTCTCAAGTGTCCACTGGGCAAGATACTAGGCTTTATAGAGAACACCAAGCTGCTCGAGTGCAAATAAGAGACTTAACACTTAGGGATGGTACAATGAGCACATATCTCAAGTGCCCGGACTTTAGATGCCCACCCTAACCTAATAATGAATGAATGAATAGTATCAGTGGTTTTCAACAAGTGGGTAATCATTTTTAAAACACTGGAATTTAGTTATTATCAGGTTTCGCCAGTTAGTTTACTGAGAAAAATTGTTCAGATCGCGATCTACATGTTGGAATATGTAATGGCATTTGTAAGCTCTTCCAGCTTTTCTTTGCCTAAAGATTACTGCTACACTATTTTTTTTTTTCACATTTATGAGTTTTGATACTGTTGTATGCTTCATTTTATTTATTAATTTGGTCAAATTGTGATATATTTTAGGCTGTTTTTCTGTACATTTGTGTTTTGTTATCTTTTATACTAAACTTATTCCACACTCCTTTTGCGAAACGGAATAAATAACTTATATTTTATCTATCCATCTATATTTTCTCTTGAATGCACGATTTTAATTTAATCATATTTTAATTAACTTTTGTTCTTCGGGGACGAAAAATAATCTGAGACTGGTGAGTTGCTCTGTGATGTATTTCTAATACTAGAAACCGATTTTGTATAGCAATTTAACGCGCTTGATTGCTTTAGATATCCCTGCAAAGCGTTTCTTGAAGAGTGGCTTTTCTCACAGCGGCGCACACAGGTTTATACAACAGGAAAACGTTCGTGAATACTTCCTGTTTTACAAATTCCCTTTTTTTGTTCTCCAAAAATCAAAGTATGTACATATGTAAGTCGCAAACGTGAATTCTTCTGCAATTTAATTATCCTAAATAATCAATTTGGTCGGTGTCAAAACAGTGAATGCCAATTAAAAAAATCATAAACCGTGTAATTAAATGTAAGCGTTAATTATTGTACGCTTAAACTAAATTGCACGTCAATTGGAAACTAATTGACATAAAAGTGAAAAATGCTTATTTACTGTCAGTTCCAAGCAATTTGTAGGTGAAAATTATATTGTTTAACTGCCACTTTCAGGTTAAATTATTCGGAATAAACTTGAATAACGTAGCATAATTGCAGTTGTAACTACAGCTGTTTGAGTATCCATTATTGGGCTAGAAGAAGAAAAAAAATGTATATAGTATAGGATGATCATAATCTGTTTTATGATCCTTTTCAAAATAGTTGCTGAGCCGACAATTACTACCAAATAAGACAGAAATATATTGTATTAACGTTTACATTCCAAGGCAAAACTAAAACTGGTCTAGAAATGTACGCAGGAACTTAATGGGTTAATAGTCTATGATACATCACCATATCAGTGTGGGCACCAGAGTTGAAGAAGGCTTTGAACTAGGCATATTCAGCTTTGTATGCCGTTAAGGAAGAAGACTGGTGAACAGCCGTATCTTCAGCAGGATTCACCTTCAAGCAGCTCTATTTTATTGCATATCATATATAACCGCAAGAGGTTTGAAGAATAATCATTTTAGTCCCGTTTGAATGAAAATATTTACTACGAAAATCGATTATTATATTCAATGCAACTTGCAAATGAACAATATTTTTAAAAGGAAACGCAAAGACATTACATTACATAAGAACTTCCTTTCAAGTTTACTAACACGCAAAAAATAACTTTTGTTCAAATCACTCAGCGTATTATTTTGTGATAATATGGTTATTAAAATGAAAAGCGAATTTACAAAAACACAAAATTTACTTAACAATAAAATAGCCCAAGGCTGTTATTAGATTTCAATTTCTAAATACCCGTAGTTCCAATTTAAATATTAAGTATATTACACAAAACTTAATCTAAGAAGATTTTGCAAACTGAAATAATTTCTGTAGGTATATAAGGATATTATAAATATGTGCTATTAAGAAACTGATTTACTAACCGTTTCGTTCGCGATTTCGAAGAACAAAGATATGTGCAAACTTCCCTCAAATTTCAGTCGATTGCTAGGAAGGTTAAATATGTATTTTGTGCTTCTAAATCCCTCTTAAAAGATTAGTTAAATCAGCAAAACTTTCCATAATAACACAATATTTTAAAAATTCTGATTCTCAAAATCACCTTAAGTAAAAAAAAAAAACTTAACGCAAGAATTTAAACTTTGTTTTGACACACTTAAGCGTAAGCAACACCTGTTCACTAATCAATATAAACAAGTTCGCTAACTAGTTAATCTAACAAACATCCGACCTTCGAATTAACATAAATATATAAATAATTTAAATAATTACGTATTATTGCCACCTTAGGGAAATAACTATTTCTGACCATGAATAACTACCGACGATTTATTTCTTACGGAAAACCTAACACTCGAATTACAAACATTTTATGATAGCGCATATCTATCGATCGAACAAAAGCATTGAATCATCCATAAATTAATACAATGGATAAACAAATTATGCTTAATTATACGAGTTGTGTCCCCTATACGACGTTTTAAAAGCTCTATGGAGTGGTGATTAGCGACAAGAGAACCTCCAGCAACAACCAACAGGTATGTAATCGTGACACAACGCCGACGAAACAATGCCACACCGTAAAGGAATGCCTTCCCATTTTCGCGGCCAATTTGCGATGCCTCACACGATTGCCTGGGAGCGAGGAGGACCTTGAGGAGTCGTTAGACATTAGCATTTGCATTTGCGTATCGTTAATCATGAGAGCGCATGTAATCGAAACAAAGGAATCGAAGGCAGTGCCTCACGCATTCTAATAAGGCTCCGGAAAAAATCAAAGCTCCACTTTACATATATAATATATAGTTCGTTTTGCATCAGGTGCTCTTATAATTTGAAGGCCGCTAAAACTGAGGTGAACATGTTAATAGAGATTCAGCTACAGTCTGTCCATTGATATAACGATTTGACTAATGAGCATTACCAGGGATTATCCACTACATGCCCCGGCAGGTACCGAGAAATTATGCAAATGAGGTAATGGGTTGTATTAGGAAAAATTGGATTTTTCTTGAGTAGAGAATGATTCATTTAATAGTTCGAGCGGTAGTGAAAAACGCAAATCGTTACATCTGTGGACGGACTATATATCATTTAATACTGTTGTATTTTATAAACCTGATGGATGTTTATGTAGAGTTATTACCAGAAAATAATAAAATTTGCAACTGTTGTATGACCTATTTAACAAGCATTAAATCTACATATCTTTTGCGGTTAGTCTATCATGTGGAATACAAATACATGAAGACAAAATGATGTGATTAACCTTGTATTGTTTCATACTTATTTGCACAGATACATGAATCGCATATATTAAAGATACCTTTCATTAACTGTTAGGTAAAGTTGTAAGGGGTGAGTTACCCAAAAAAATATACTATACAATTCGCTGTGTATAAGTAACATCAACAACCGACATCATCTTTCAAAATGCAAGAGACAACAACCGGTTATGAGTTACTATTGCACATGCACCTGTAGATATTTAACTGTAATAGGAATTCTCGAGAACTAAGAATGGAAAGTAATCTTTGAAACTTTTAATTGTCAGACTCTTCTTCTTTTTAATAAATTATTTCTTTATTTGAAAAAGAAGATGTGTTAAATAAACAAAAAAAAATTAGCGACACAACAGAAAATTTTTGATTAAAAAGAGCCAAATAAAAATATTTGGTATATAAAATAACAGAATGCAGAGGTTCATATAATGATGTAGATTTGGCAATAATCGTAACATTGTTTCAACAATCAAGGTAACTTGACTTCTAAACCTACAATATTGTTTGGGCAAAAGTGTCCCTGGTAAACTAAACAGTTATTTTATGTTAAATTTAACAAAAAATTGATTAAAATAAAAGGGAAAAGTTGTTAGGTTAAACAAACATTTTAAGTTAAAATAGTAATATAAATAAGTCTTATCTGTAATTGCAAAATAACTATTCTTGTTGTATTAAACAATACAATTATGTTGAGATAAAAGCAGGTTTGTTTTTCCGTTAATAAGCTGATACGGTTACAGCAAGCTACTATAAGGACATTTTTCAATTCAATTCGCAAAACGTATTGCTATGGGTTAGCAACCCATGGTTGCTGAGTGTATATTGTGTTGCATAATTGATTTGCTTAAAACTGCTGAATCATTGTACCCAGAATTTTTCACAATTTCATTTTAGTTTGTATAATTTAGTTGGAGAGTTAATTGTTTTATTTAATTAATTTAGTGTTGAGTTTTTTTTAAATAATTCCATTCAATTATTTGTCTTTTGAATGTTGGCGTATTGGTTGTACGTCTGCGTTGTCTTTGTAAGAAAAACGACTGTAGAATTTTGTCAGGCAGTTCCTTGGTCGATTGTTAACGTGAGTAGACGTATTTTTAAATTTTATTGATGCCATTTTGTAATTCGTTTTAATATTTTATTTTTCGCATAAATTGTCTTTTATATAGCCAATCAAGGAATTCAATTAGTAATAATTGTTAATATATTGACGTGTACACGTTGTAGATATAAGATCATTTATTATTTGTGTGCAGGAAGATATATTTTTGTTGTTATTTTCTCGTCATAGTTTAAAGAGTTAATTTTACGTTATTGAAGTTTGCTGTTTTAATTTTTTTTTATCAAACACCTCGGTTTGGATGAGTAGAAGCTCTGTTCTTGCTTTTATTTTAAATTTTGTTATTTACTGGAAATTGTCCATGCTTAATTTAGTTTGTCTTAATTTGAAACAACGTGGATTGAAATTGTTAGATTTAGAATTATCTTCCTGAACAAATAAAACTTTTGCTTTGTATAGGAAATAGCATAGTCCTATTGCAATTTAGAAACAAGTGCAGTTTTTTTATTTTTGGCCAGAACCTTCAGTTCACGGTTTTTTTTCTGCCATTTTTGTAATTTTACCCATTTTAAATAAATTTGATTGTTAATTAGCATCTTTGGGTTAAAAAAATTCTGTTCTTTTATTTTATATTAAACCTTTTCAATTTTTGGGGTATTTAAGAAAGTCAGATTTCATTCACTCACATTTTACTTTTCGTGGTTAGATTCAAGATTTAATTCGCGAGGGTATCTCTGAGGTTAACAGTGAGAAAACAGGCGCAAAGCCGCGAAATTCAAACGAATTAGCTCTAATTGCGAGTGCAATTGCCAGTTTAATCATTGCAACTGATTCTTCTCTAAAGCCTCCTGTTTTGTATTGTTTAGGCCTGTTTGTAGAACTCTTTTGCATATTAGTGCCGCCGAAATAACAAAATAAATTAAATAGGTTTCTGATTTCTTTTAACGTGCAGAGCAAATTCTGACTATTACAACATCTGCCCAGGAAATGTTGATGGAAAAAGCATAGTGCAATGCATCAGCGACACTGCTAAGTGAACACAAAAGCTGTCTTTTGTGTTCACTTACCACATTCGATTTAATGATCCAATTTCAGTATCAACTTCAGCTTTGATGTGGCACATACTTGCAAGGAGAGAAGCCCTCAAATAAGAAATTGCAACCCTCCTTGTACAGGAAAATTGAATTGACATGGACGTTGTGAGGTGACTGTTATTACAGATTTTGTTCAATGGCAGACAAATTTACGGTCCCAGAAAACTAGAGGTTTCGCTGAAGGAAGTAAAACTGACCGTCAGAGGTCAAAGAAAAGAAAGAGACAAAAATCACTGGATACTTAGGCTCACAGAAACCGATGCTGAGTACTTTAAGGACGATATAATGGCATTTTAAAATACAATAAAATAAATACGAGTAATGTGACTGCTAACAAAGACATTTAACGATATGTCTAGTATACTTCAAATTAAATGTTTAAAATCTAACTAATTGTTACATTACTGTGATTTAAAGATTATATTCAATAAAATTGAATGAAGCAGTGGGTTGTTTCTGCATATATCGGCTTTTTTTATAAATCGATATTAAATGTGAAGACGGAGCAAAGTTAGTCTTAATATTAAGATATGGGGTAGTTAGTTATTTTGCTTATATTATTGTCTTGGGGATACTAAAAAGGGTGAAAGAACTCCACCCCTGATTACATTGACAAATTCGTTTATTTTTATTAATGATTCACTTATGTTGTAATCAAATAAATTGCTTTTTATATAAAATTATTCTGTTATAATTGTAATTCCAATTATACAATATTAATTACAGTTTATATGTAAACTTGCCACGAATCATCTATATGAAATGTGAATTTATTTCTATCCGATACACCAACCAATTACATGTAAGAGACCAAGAAATGTGAATTCTTATAATTCTTACAAACTGTACATGGTCGAAAATAAACAATTACTTTAAAAGAAATAAATTTTAGAACATTTTATTGAACCGCTCCAAATAAGTTTGTATTTAGCGTCTGTTTATCTAACGTTTGGTTGCTTTAAGTAACTTTTCTTTCCACATCATCCCACCCCAGAAACGCTTCCCACATAACCTCAAAATAGCACTCTTCGAAGACAGTTCTTAGTACTTCCTTTTCATTTGTCCAAAAAATGGATAGGCACTTTAGACTCAGAAAAAAAAAGCTCTTTCCGTTAATGTGCATATAAATCGTAAATTTTACGAGTGTCAAATTTATTCAAACATCAAAAAATTTACGTGGTTACCAGATTATTATATATTCTATGCAACAATTGCTAAGAGGTAGCAATCAAACGTCAAATAAGATACAAGCAAAATAATTAGATATTGCAAAAAAAAAATGAAAATAGTAACTTTTATATATACCTTTACGAAAAAAATAATTGGAAACGCAAAATTCAATCTATATATTAGGTAATTTCTCTTTATCTGCTCGGAGAAAATGTAACTTACATAAAGAATATATCCACACCAAAACAAATATATATATATTCACTACACCATGTACAATGCACGTAGTACACTGGTCACACAAAACTGAGATACTAGAATTTTTTCATTTTCAACGACAATTATTTTATTTCATGCAACACCGGTTTACATACGAACTGTTTAAGTTTAGGTCTCGTGTAGACATGTAGCGGTCGTATTTTTCGACACGTTCTATTCCAACTGTCACATTTAAATGAAACTTCTACGGTGCATAACAGCGGTGCTACGGACTCCGGTATCATAGACAGTTGGCGGTGCAGGTGGTCTCCGTCTGTTCATTGTATAGTCATCGAAGGCGAGCGTGTTGCATCCACAAAACCAGAACAATGCACGCGAACCGTTCTCCGTGTAGTCGTTGACGTTTTTTTTTTTTCTTTCTGTACACCGAGTCTCGTTTCCATATCCTTTTGCCATCCTGTCATTTATATGTAACGTATATTATGTGCACAGTAGATGTTTTCCGCAGGCGAATCTGTTGAATTAGTATTTGGTAAACTTTGCAGACGTGCCATTGCACAAAGGTAAAGTTGGACATTTCCCTCAAGGTTTACCTATTTACCATGGTAAATTTTCGTTAGTTGTGGTGTTATGCACTATAATATAGTAGTTGGTAATATATAATAGTAATAGAAAATAAATTTTAAATTACTTTTATTTGGAAACCTCACAGAAAAAAATGCCTAAATACAATGAACCGATAGAATATGTCATCAGGCGGGGTTTATGGTGTATTGCAGGAATCAGAGTTTCTGCCTCCAGGCGTAATCAGCACTCCTACGAGTGTATAAACCCACTTTCATCGCTAATTACATCTCAAGATTTACACACAATTATCCCACTAAGTGAAAAAGAACGAAGTTTGTGCGACCCCTAGGAACAACGTGCCAAACTCTCACCCTCATGCAACTGTAGCACAAAGCTGGCAATGCAGTCCTTGAACTAGCTTGGATAGTTCATGGACCATCAGTCCTAGATGACTCGTATAAACGACAACCAGATTGCGTATGATTGTGATTCCAAGAACTGCTTACCATGACGTTGCGAAACATCAAAGAAAAAATGCCCAAAAACAATCAACCGATAGAATATGCCACCAGGTGGGACTCATTGTCTACTAGTAATGGGTCATTAGCGCTCCTCCGGGTGTATTTCACTTAGTAGGTATTTACGTATAATCCTTAGGTAAGGATTGTACGTAAAGCTTGAGATGTGATTAGCGATGAAAGTGGGTTTATACATTCAGAGGAACGCTGATGACGCCTGGTAGGCAGAAACTAATATCTAAATAACATAATACTGATTCTAACAGGCGATATACTGTTGGTAGCAAGTTAGCATCGAATGTGCATAGAAACCCTTACCAAATTATGTGAGAATACTGTGAGAACATTGCTATTCTATCTGATATTTGTCGAGAAATCGGAATTCCCATATTAAAGGAGTAATTCACATTTCCACGTAAACGTCATATGTCTCTACACCAGTAATAAAAAGGTAAATAGCCTCCATTCCGACAATGGGAGATGCAATAAAGTTTTTTTTTTTTTAGAGAAAATGAGATTTTGCTTTTTATTTCACGCTGACAATACAAAGAAACTTTTCTAATAAAACAGTTATAAAATTCATGCACACACGTTCTTAGTATCAGCAACCTTTGATAAAACTTTCTGTAGATGCAGAAAAATTCGTGACAATCGACTTCTACAAAACAGAAAACAACAACAGAAGTAAATTCATGTACAGTCACCGACATTAATATTTAGCACCATCAAAGCGTCGAGTGCTAAATAATGTCGGGGACTGTACATACCATACATAAATATGGGTTCCTAACAATATCCTTTGATGAAGCTAAAGTACAACTCATTATTCTCAACTAAACAAACAGTTATTTAGAACAATATTTCCTCGTTTTAGAATGAAAATATATTTCTTTCCTGATTCTTTTTATATATCATTAATTGCAGTCATTTTCAGGCAGAATTAGTTGCAATAAATCAGGCATTGCGTTATATTAGCGACGAGTGAGAATTGATAAGGGACGTTCAAATTATAATTGAGTTTATCTGTCTAAGAGGAGTTAGCGAATATAAAAAATCCGATCAATTTGGTATTAGATACTTGGGGGTTGTGTAAATCTTTTTTGGACTAAGGCTCACGTGGGTACAATTGGAAATAGGAGAACGGATCAATTAGCGAAACAGGGAATGTCTAGGGGGATAGTGCGATAATTAGGTATAATTTGGGATAACGAGTCGGTCGAATGGTGGTATTTTTTTAGTAATACTGCTAAATTAGATGGTTACGACATTTAATTTAGATAGTTAATAGGGTTGTATGCATTATAAATGAATATTTTATACTCTTTAGTGATTTGAGTTGACTTTAAATTATGTATTAGCATAGTATGGGTGTATAAAATAAATATTTAAAATAATTACTATTGACTAGAGTAATTAAGATTAAGTTATTGTTAAATATTAGAATAGATACTGCTGTTGTTTTGTTCGCTTTCGGTTCATTACGTTGGTCCATCTTTCTGCTGCTAGAAAAGAAAACCCCACGATATGCGAAGAACCGAGGAGTTACCTAGAGATGGCACAACTATCGGAACTGAAAGGACTCGGAGGATGCCTGTTTCAAAACCAGAAAGATGATAATAACAATAACTTGCTGGTTATCAGCAACAAGGCCTGGGCCTGCTTCCCAGATCCTCCCTCCAGAGTAAGGTTTTGCCACGGTTTTCCCTTACTCCTTGGCGAATGTTGGGAGATAATTAAAGTCGTTCCATGGGCGCAAATATAACAACAATTGATAGCCGACCGATTTATTATATTTTTGTTATTATTATTATTAATAACCATAAAGAAATTATTAGTTAGAGAATGTAACATTTCAATTGGTATGGAATCCATATAGTACCCACTTACAATTAGAATAGGTAGTCTCGTGTAGTACCTTTAGATGCAGCACGGGGTTTAGGATGAATTGTAGTTATTTAGTTTTTCATAAATAAAGTGTTTTTCTTTGATGTAGAGAATATCCCTTTGATTCAAAGGCACCTTTTATCAGTGTAGAAAACCACTTTGAGGAATTTGGGTTTAAAGAACGGAAGCATTTGAAAATATCACAAACGGTGAAAGCCAGACAGAGATTTCTACCAACTCGGTGACATATGTATACATAAAGGGTCAGTTAAGACGGATAAATCTATTTATATATTTACCCGCAAAAATGCTCGAATGAAGAATGAAAGAAAATATACGTTCACCCAGAAATATAGCCTACATATGATTAAAATGCATGAAAAGATATGAAAGCGTTATACAGTTTCAACAAAACGAAGAAGTATTTTTATATCTACTAACTCTAAAAAAAATCCTAATAATAGAAAGAGAAATATTGTGAGAGACAAAAGTTGCTGAAATAGAAAAAAAGGATATAACCTAAGCATCTATAACAAATAGAGCTTCTTCTTTTAAGAATAATAACATATTTTTAATCCAAAACGTATAAAAACGATTTACAGAAATTGGTGGTTGAAATTTTCCGCGGTGAATTTTAGGACACTTTTCACGTTGTGGGTGACAGCTCGTTTTTATTAGAAATGTGTTGTTCTTAAAGTTACTGTTTATCAATGTTCACAGAGGAAAAAATGTGTTAAATGAGGGCAAATATGTATGTTGTGTATAAACAACAATAAATTGGCTTAATACGACCCATAAAAACAAAGTTTTGTGAACATACATTTTATAGGTTTCTTCAACACTACATAATTTTAAGGTAGCGGTTTTTAGATTGAATTAATTGTTGTTTATACAGGCTGATCCAAGTTAAGTGGTCACTATTGCTATCTCTGTTAATATTAATGCTACGATGTTGGTTAAATTGGCGAACTAGTAGTATTTTTTTATGCTGGTTAACGTACATTCAATAGAAAAAAACAATTGACTTGCGCGTTTGCTAGATAACTGTTAAAAGTAATGTTTTTTTTTTGTTTTTTAATGAGCAAGCCTGTATATTTTCCAAAAATTTGAAAGATAATATCATTTATAATATAAAATACACTATTACACTAAAATGAATAAGGAAGTTAGGATAGCTTTTAATTTATATCGAAGATGTCAATGCATAAGAAATTGCAGTAAGCGTCCTTTGTGATAGTTAGAAACAAATAGTATGATTTGTAGTTTGTATGTTCCTTATAATGGTAGATGCATACCTGAAAGACAAAATATTGCATTTCTAGATGTGATAGTAGATAAAAAATTAAAATTTTATGATCATTGCAAAATGTTAATAAGCAGACTCACTTCTGCACTTTACGAGTTTAGATGTTTGAGAAACAACGTCAGTTTAAGTTCGCCCCGACAATTTTATTTTGCGTATTGGAGTGTCGTCTTCGGTATGGACTTATTTTTTGGGGTGCAGTGGCTAGTGCAAGAAAGGCATTTATCTTTCAAAAAAAATTTATTCGTTGTATGTTGGGTGTATCGTCGTTTATTTCTTGTCATTCACTGTTTGAACAACTCGATGTTCTGCCAATTAGCCTCCTTGTATATATATATGGAAATGTTAGTTTTTAAAAAAAAAATAATGAACAGAATTTTAAAAGGAACTCAAGACATTTACAAAAATATGACAACGCGCAGCAGAGATAATAAAAGTGTACCACTGTATAATACTGCGGCTTTCGAATTAAGTCCTGAATATAAAGGAATATAAATGAATATAAATGTATAATAAAGTGCCAAAAAATATAAAAAACTGCAACCCGTATTCCTGAGTTCAAATTTAAATTAAAGCAATATCTAAGCACTCATAACTTTTGTAATATTTAGATTTTTCAAGCCTAAAATATGTTTACATTTGAATTTTTGCTTATATTTTATTTATATTAGTTTTAAGATTCTATTGATTGTATTTGACATTGTTCATGTTTTGTCTTAAAAGCTATTACAGTATATTATTATTATAATTGTTTTAGTAAATCAGACGCACTGTACATTGTTGCATTAAAATATACATAAAAAACATTTTCCAAGGTTGTCTATAAGTCTTAATCTTTTCACTTCGATGAACCTGAATGATTATATTAATATGTATTCATTTATCAACGATCTTCTCCTTGATCACTGATTTCAGCTAATTGTTGTTGTTAACTGAGCAGCACGATTAGTATGTCTGTGCATAAGATGAAAAAAACGACTTCAAAATAACAAACAGCGAATAGTAAAGGTACTAAATTTAAAACATTAAAAGATATTAAATAAGAATCAGTATAGTCAGCTCAAAGTCAGTTAAAACACGTAAATTTTAATTTAAATTTAAAGATACTATACTTTTATAGTGTAAAATAACCAGGAGGTCACTCAAAAGCTTCGCGGGGGAGAGCCCATTTTTTTACGCCATTAGACTCTAGTGAATTCAATTTTATTTAGGCAAATTACATTGTGTTGACTAAAAAAAAATTCTATCAATGCTCAGCGATTCTTTTCTCGTGGGTATCTAAATTAAAAATTATAAAACAATTAAACAAAACAATGAAAACGTCTAGACTGATTTAAAGTAAAACATCATCAACTTTTGTAGGAGTATGTTTAATGTATGTTAGCCTCCAAGGCACATTTTCAGCAATGCTTAGGTTCAAATGTGTACCCAAGAATTTAGTACAATGGAAGGCGAGTGTTCCGTTTAAGAACAATTCAAAAACCCTGTTTGTTACCTACCGGACAATAAAAAGAATTTAATAATAAACTCCTGAATTCCCACGTTTGCCTCTAAACAGAAAAAAAACAGCGAGAAAGGGACCGGTATGCGTAAATGGAATGCACAGTCAACCATATGTATGTTGTAGAGCCCGGGGTTGGTTTGGGCTGCGATGAATTTCTTTTTCCGTACTTTCCTCCAATACAACAACAGCATCACAGAAGCTAGAGTTATTCCATGAAAATTCTCACATTGAGCGCACAAACAAAAGCAATAGACGCATTAAATTCGGTACACTCGGTGCGCGTATATGCACACGAATGATAATTATTGTTGGTTTCCAGTGCTTGTGAATGAACCTGTGCAAAGCTGCTTATAATGCGGTTGGTCTCTGTGTAATGCGGTATTTGAAATATTGATTTTGGGGATTCAATTGAATGGAATACCAAGCACCAGCAAAGCCCTACAAATGCAAAACAGTCACAAGCCTTTGTAGCAAATAAAAGAATGAATATATTGTATAAAGTATTTAGTATATTAAACTAGTAATCTTTCTATAATGAAAGGATATTAAGCATGCCAACATCAGTAAAATGAATTTGTTGATTCCTACACAATATTATAAGCAAGGCTAGAGCATAAAACATATTATAATTGATGGGTTTTAAAATACATACATCTTTCTTATTGATTTTACGAAAGAAGAGTTTTTACTTGCGGCAAATGTCGCTTTTGAATGACATGAAGTTAGTGCGGAAAAGGAAGTTGCTTTTAACAAGAAAATATGTCAATTTCCATTAAAGTAGAGCACTCTGTACTTGTCATCAACCAGATATTTAAAATCCGGCCTAGGCTCACGATGTCCCATGTTGACGCGGAGGTGGGACATAGGACCATCTCGGTTAGTACGACCAGAGAATGCCCACAGGAGGAGTTACATCTCCACTTATGTGGATCTCCATAATGGTAGACGGACTTTTATGCGGGCTGACTTATCTAGGCATACTTTGTTCAAGGGTATACTGATGACTTGTCATATTGTCAAGATACCAAATTTAGAATACTCTCTGATGTGACGTAGTTGATCTAAGATGATTGAACTTTACGAGAAGATGGTGTCAATCGGTGGGATGCTGTGTTAACCCCACTAAAACTACTTTAGTAGCATTCACTAGGAAAAGGAAAGCCAATCTCAGAACTATAAAAATGGATGGGTAAAATATAGATTAGAGAACGGAAATTAAATAGTTAGGCCGTACCCTAGATAATAAGCTTCTCTGGAACAAATATGAAGTAACCAACAAGGTAAAAAAAGCCCTGATGGTATGAGAAACTTTGCAGAGCTCCTAACTCCTGGGGCTGGAGGCCAGAATTCTTTTGCAGGATAAGTAGCAATACAATACTGAAGAAATTGAAAGGCGAAATTGAGCAAAGAAAATTTAATTATTGGGAATATCTGTAGGGAATGAGGCAAAATAAAACTCTCCTAGAAGCCCATAACCAGAAGAAGTTTGCAGAATGCATCAACCTGAGTAAGAACAATTTTAGCATTTTAGCAGGAATACTTTCAAGCCATTATAAATTGAAAGGAAATCTGAGTAAATTTGGATTCGTAATAGATCCAAATGTAAATTTTGCGAAGAACAGGATGAAACAACCATCTCCTCTCAAGCGTTGCACCTGGGAGCATATGAAGTCGAAGAGGAGATTTACCTAATCTTGGACCTTCTCATATCTTATACTTTCTGAAAGAAACAGAGTTGGAAGGCCAGCTGTAAAACTGCAATAGAGAACACAATAGCTCTCTTAGGTTGCAGTGTAACGTCATTCCCCATACTTACATACAAACTTTTGGCTGGAAAAATATGTCCATTTTCATTAAAGTAGAACACTCTGTACTTGCCATCAACCAGACAAGGTATTTAAAATACGGCCTTAGCCCACGATATCCCATAGATTTAAGTATTTTGTTACTTAATGTGTTCTTGTAGCCTCTCAATATCTAACATATTTGACTGTTTAGGTGATCTTGTATGCTGAAGTCCATGGAATGTGGTTATTGAAAGTGTATACGAAGAAAACGTTTTTACATTCGCAAAAAGTGTTTAATATATTTTAAGACACGTTTCGGCTATGGCACGATATGATCTTCAGATTTTAAAAACGTCGAAATCGAAATTTAAAATTAAGAAGTCAAATATAGACATTCAAAGTAAAACACGATAAAAAAAACAACGGATTAAAACAATGAACTATTTTTTTTTATTCGTTGTTTCGAATAAAAATTAGGAAATATTAAAACTGTTACTCTATGAAAATGTTTACTTTAAATTTTTTATTGAACTTTAATTTCATATTGCAAAGAACTTCCTCCTATAAACAATTTCTCTACAGTAATAAGAACAGAATTTTACAACGCTATCTAATAAAAGTATGCCTATATGCTATTGCAGCTTCAGTCGAAGGATTTTCTTCTACTTACCACTTCGCGTCATATAAAACTATTGTGTCACAAATTTATGTAATCTGTGTAATAGAAACGCTATGAGCTGATTATAATCTTTAACCCATAATCAGATTTCACAATCACGATGTATTACAATCCTTGAAAAAGCTCAGAATAAAAGCGATAAGATGACGAAAGACATGTAAGAATATATTTTTTATTTTGAGAAAATTGTAGGATGTGGTATTATTATACATGACGCAAACAATAGGTATCGCGTTTACGGTTTTTTTACGACTACCGACATTGTGATAACATAATTATGTTAATGCAACAATCTCATGCTTAAAATTTAGGTAGAGATTGCACGAAATATAGTAAGTACAGCCTTATTCTCCGTAACTATGTATTTATGTATGTCCAAAGCAATCCAAGGTATTTATTCTTGATGTGATTATATAATGCCTTTGTTCGTTTTCCATTTTTAAAACCAACATTTATAGATTTCCCACTAAGAAAGCTTGGATGGATAATGTACCTAATATATTTTTACTGTTGATTCATAATTAGCATACAACGACATGCAATAAACCCATTTTTCTTCTAAAATAGAGTAACCAAGCAGTACTCTTGATCATTCGGCAATTACTCTTGGATTGAAGCTTTGCTAAAGACATAATACTTTTTTTTTAATTTTATTTAGGAATTTGTGCTAAAAATGGGTGTTTGCACACCTCACCATTCATTAAGTATGTAGACCAACTTATTTTGCCACTACAAAATAAAACAATTCCTTCTTCACTTTTGTCAGACCGCGGCTATAAACGCCAGCCATTGTTTCGTTACGGCACCGTTTATATTACGCCTACTTCGCAATCCTTCCTTTGTATGCAGAATAGAATCGTGGAATTTCTCCGCCCGGCATTCATCGCCATAAAACTATCATTAAGCGAATTTTACTCTCGATTTCTTTCCAGTAATAACTGGGTCGCACCTGTTGTCCGTGGTCTCCGAGCCAAACTACAAAGCGCGTGTGTCCACGTCGCCGAAGTATTCCTTTTGTGCAGTGCTGACATGTACTGAAAATTTGAATACTCTGTACTCTATAGCTCGTACCGAAAAAAAAAAACTTGAACACCTAAGAATGTGTTTGTATTGAGCAACTCTGACTTTGTTGCTGCTTACTACTTAGACTTCAAATTCATAATTGCGTTGTATAACCACTCATTTTAGTAGCATGTATCCTTTCGCAATTGCACACAGAAAAGGTGAGTGGAGATTACTTTAACAGCATTGTAACCACCACATTGGTAGGAATTCCTTTGAAAGTAACACTTATTTCTTTAATTACAGAATCATATACTTAAAAAAAATGTAATTGAACATATAGTACTACCCAAACAGGCCGCAATGAAAGGAAGAAACAAACTAAGTATTCAAATTAATCGAGTATAGTAAAGGTAGCTGGCAATTTTCTACTCCGATAAGTCATTGAAAAGTGCCCCTAAAGCTATCGGGCTGAAATTAAAGCAAATGAGTTCACATGTCACACATACTGTAAATACCAAAAATCGATGCCACCCCATTCGAGATATTTGTATAAGGATGGAAAATTCAATTCTTTTTTTCAGGAATTACTAAGCAATCACGTTCAAAAAAAAACATATGTAAGTAAACACTGATTACGGGCATTCTATAAAAAAGGACTAATTTCGTTCACTCAGTTCAAAGTTATCATTATTTTCCCCTTTTGAAGGGTGGTTTTTTGAGTTTGGTTTAAGGTGCGAACTTGGCTTTTTGTTATATTAGAATGTATACATTAGGGTTGATTATTTTTTTTTTCAGTTTTTTCTGTGTGCCTAAAGTAATTGTTCATCCATCAGTTTCAGGATTATTCGTATGTATGTTTCAGTCCTACTAGTTTAGCAACAAAATAATATTTATTTCCGTACACGCAGTTGAAAGTTATAGTTATTCTTCTTCTTTGAGGGGTGTTTTTTTTGAGTTTGAGGTTTCAACTTGGGTTTCCTATATACTTTTTTCCAAATAAAAATTCTTTACAAGTGATCATATGAAATGAGAAATATGCTCTTGATTGGCAAGTTTCACTGATTCTTTTGGGAAGAATGAATAGCTCCAAATAAGTATTTCTATCATCTTTATCGTTTATTTATTGATTTTTTTTTTCTTCCAGGTATTTTTATTAGTAAACCATCTCGATTAATACAAATATGTGACGACATATTTTAACTTACCTCGTACAGTACTATTGTTTATTCTACTTAAGGAAATGACATTAAGCAACAGTCTCCAAACTCTCACAATCAAATAATTGCCATATTAAAACAAATTATGCACATCCCAGGGCAGTGATTAAAAAAATATAATAATAATAATGACAAATGTATATATCTATTTGGCAGTAAGAACAAAGTAAAATACGAATAGCGGTTCTGTTCAACATTAAGAAAATTACATAAGTATAACAACTTGTTGCAATAACTAATGTGGATAGAATTATGTTGTTACTGGAGACAGATATTTGATTGATTTATATTAATATGTTATATCATATAAATATATGCAGGGTATTCCACGTAAGTGGTTCATTAAAAGTTTATGAATATCTGTTTGATTGGAACTATAAATGTAAAATACTTTAACCAAAATATCACTTCCGGTTGACCGGAAATGGATTTCAACTTTGTTATCTCAAATAGAATGATATAATTTTTTATCCATTTTTGGATTTTACGACGATAAATACGTCAGTACTCATTAGTTATTCCTATAGCTACATGTTGCCGTTTTTGAGTTATTTAAGTTTTTCTTTTTTTTTTAGTCATAATCATTATATCATTGAGAAATTAATATCTCGGTTAAGATTGCAAGTAGAGACTCCAAATTTGCTATGTTATGAATGTAAATATAACTCTAAGAAACGGTACCACACTTTACATTCTTTACTACTACATTAGAATCCAAAAAAGAACAAAAAATTAGGTAATTCTAGTTAAAATAACAAAATAATAAAAAAACAAATGACGTCCATTTCCGGTCAACCCGAAGTGATATTTTGGTTAAAGTTTTTCACATTTATAGTTCCAATCGAACAGATAATGGTGCCAAAATCTTAAATATAAGTAAATAATAGAACATCATAAACTTTTAATGAACCACTTACGTGGAATAGCCTGTACATGTTGTACCAAAACGCATACATTTATAGGTAACAAAAAATCAAGTTTTTTTCGTTGAATTCGTAAATCCAACTTGAAAAAACGTCCCTCAAAAGGAGAAAATGCTCATAACTTTGAACTGTGTGTACGGAATTGAATATACATTTTTATATGTCGCTGCTTCTTATAGTTACTAGGGCTGAAATGTACATATAAATAATCCTGAATGGGATCGGTAAATAATTATTTTAACCTTAAAATAATCAGTAACCCAATGTTGCTGCTAAGATCACTCAAAGAGATTTTAATTTTTACTTCACTGGAAGAACTTGACGAAATATAATAATGGAGTTGTTGTTTGGACCATTTCCATAGGACTTTTATGATCCGACGTTTCGGCAGTTCGTCCACTGCCGTCATCAGAGGGCTGTTTCTTGCCAAACTCATTATCTGCATTTAATTTAACCAAATTTGACCAAATTAATTGCAAATAATGAGTTTGGCAAAAAACAGTCCTCTTCAGGGCTACCCTTATGACGGCAGTACACGAACTGCCGAAACGTCGGATGCTTAAAAAAGGCAACGTCTTGACGATGTTAATAGCTAATAGAGCCCACGAAAATTTAATTAAGCCAATAAACAATATTTTGTTTCTTCGTTTCTGGCTGCTTAGCCCCTCTTAAATCAGAGCCAGAGATTTATCTTTAAAAAATAATGTTACAGAATTATTATTGAATTTAGAAGGCAATAAAACATTCCTGATTTTTTTTTAAATTATTTAAAGTTGTTTCTCCAGTAAAGCCCAAATAGTTCGAATTCAGTTTTTTTTAAATTTTTTAGAATCAGGTGTTTTAAGACGTTTCGATCAAAAACCTGCTATTTGTGCTAAGGTATAGCAATATTAGAAACATTTATTGCTTTTAAGCCATTAGTGGTCAAAGTATCAAAAACGAACCATTATTTTTCATGTAAACAATGAAAACTGTTATTATTATCATTCTGTATTTTTCTCTTAATTTTATTGTAAATAAAGTGTACATATATCTTTTTTTACCAAAATTTGAATTATTTTTCCGCTTGGCCATGAATTTTTAGAAGCACAAAGAAGTATAGGAATCTATAGTAAACATTAGCAAGATCGTCAAGTAAATAGTTCTTGGTAGATACGGTATATCCATACATAAATAAGCAACGGCATTCTTCTTTTGGAAACTTGCTCTTTCGCGTAACGTGCGTTATATATTATTAGCACATATACTTTATACGTACTATGCTGCGTCATTCTGCGTTACATGAGCTCTTGTATAAATCCATAACATATTAGAACAGAGTACAAAAAAATGTGGATCACAAGGACAAGGTCTGCGGTATGCTAAAGGAACGTGATCGCATTGTTCCGTCCGCCTACGGCAGCATCGAAACCGATTGTTTCGTGTTGTTATGCTGTCGTGTTCGTCGGCCGTCACTGTTCCACATAGGCTCGCTGAAATTAACATTCACCTTCAATTAGAAGCGCGAGATAATTTTTATTCGCGTGCCATCGGGTGTTTGCGAAACGATGCGAGAAGCCGCCGATTGAAGCGTGAAAATGTTGTGACACACCGTCGTTGTTTGTCGCTGTTATTATTTCACCGTGCACCTGTAATGCTATGCTGCATTAAGGTATTCCTTAATAATATTCCTTGCGTTGAACTTCGATGCTGTTCAATGTTGACATTAAGTGTAAGTATATTAAACCTTGTTCACATCTACATAAGCGTGCATTGAGTCACACTGAGAAGGTCAAGTTTTTTTCTTTAATTTCTTTACTCTGAGTGGTTGGAATGATATGAATAAGCCAATTTAACACGCAGGTATTTAGAGTTTAAAAAATTGTGATACGTTACTGTTGTAGCAGTAGAACGTCTATGTATTGTTTGGCGTAATTTTTTTTTATCAAATCGATGATGGATATTCTTCTATTCCACCAATATCATCAAAAATATAGGCTAGAACGCCCAGAGAATGAATACCAGCCAGTAAATGCACAGCGGTCCATACGATTTGTCATTCAAAATAAGAATGCGGTTACATCCACATAATTTGGTATTGTTTTAAACGTATGTAGTATGTAATGTATGTAAATAGAAGGGTGATGTTACACTGCGACCTAAAAGATCTGTCGTATCCCCTATTCTTGTTTTACAGCTCGCCTTCCAATCCTATCCCTTTCAGAAAGTGTAGGATGTCAGCGAGCGTCAGTCTAGGTAAGTCTCCCTCTTCGATTTCACATGCTCCCAGATGCAACACCTTCGAGTTACACAGTACTACGCAGTTTTAGAGGAGGTGGATGAGTGTTTCATCCTGTTCCCCACAAAATCTATATTCAGATTCCTTTTCAATCCAAGCTTACTTCAGGTGTCCTTTCAGTCTACAATGGCCTGAAAGTATTCCTGTTAATATGCGAACGTTGTTCTTACTCAGGTTGATGCATTTTGTAAACTTCTTCTGGCTATAAGTTCCCAGAAGAATTTTACTTTGCCTCATTCCGTGGAGATTTTCCCAGTAACTGGATTTTCTCAGCCCCATTTCTACTTTTAGTTTCTTCAGTATTATACTGCTACTTAACCCGCAAAAGGGCTCAGGCCCTACAAAAGGCATTCCAGCCCCTTTGTTTGCGAGGTTATCCGTTATTTCGTTTCCTTCCACTCCTGTGTGACCCGGAACCCACAGGAGGGTTACTTTATTCCCTTTGCCTAGCTCCTTTAATTTCCCTAGGCATTCTCAGACCATCTTGGAACTGATTTCATATGAGCTCAGCGCCTTAATGGCTGCTTGACTATCACACATGATGATAATCTCCTGCTTTCGATAATTTCTATCCATATTGAACTGAACACATCTTTCAATAGCGTGTATTTCCCGCCTGAAATATATTTGGATATTTTCCAAACTTTCGAAATATGTGGTTTAGGCCCATATATTCCTATTCCAGTTCCCCTGCTGCCGTTTTGGAGTCCATCGTAATAGCCATTGGTGGCATTTCTATTTAAGTTCAAGATGATGTTATGATCCCACTCGCTCCTGTTACTGAGCTTTATGATGAATTCCTTCACAAAGCTGAATTTTTTTGACATATTAGAATTTATAACACCGCCACCGGCGAAACTGGTGTGAAATCAGGGTTAGTATTCGGGCCGGTGTTAAAAAAATTGAAAGTTGTATGAAGTCTCATTTGGTAACGAGAAATGATCAGTTATTGCCGTGTGCGCCTACGGCACATCAGGGCGTTGTAGCTCCTGACGAAATGGAAATGGACAAAGTGTGTAGACCAAATACGGGTGCAAACGGCACCAAGTAGTGAAAAAAAAATCCTTAATCTCAACCTTCAAACTCGCAAGGTATTTATGAGATCCAAATTTAGTTTTTTTGTTCGTAAAATAAGATTTTGTAAGAAATAAGATATTATTCACTTACTGATTGCCTTTTGTTCATTTATTAGACTACTATCCACTTACTAGATTTTGCGACTTTTTTGGAGAGTAGGGGCAAAATATCACTTTAGAATATTTGTAACATAACTGAGAATGCAAAAATATTCTATCTATTGCAATATATGTTTAAAGTTGTGGTCAAATTCATCACTCAAAGTGTAAGCAGTGCTTAATTGTTCATGCACTAGGCGATCTACCTTATGCAGTTAATCGATGAAAGCAAATATTACAATTTGAGTAAACTTGATTGCAAAAATACTTCTCTGTTATCTGTTAAAACCAAATCCATGAAAATCCATATACCTACATTGAGAAAGATAATAAATACTAACACCAAACTTTATTTGATCAAGCTATGTTAATTACATTAACCCCTGTACTTAATTTCTGGTAAAAATGGTAATATATGAGTAAATATCGACAATTATAATGTATCGTTGTTAACACTATTTATTGCAATTGTGTAATATCTATGAATATATATTCTACTCATTGTAGGTTCCGAAAAAGTTTTGGATTGATTCACGAAAATATATTTATTGGTTTTAAACGACAAAATGCCAAACAAATGTATTCATAAACCATATGTATGCAGTACACTATATGAATGAAGACAATACACTAATTTGCATTATTTCAATAACGCATGGGTCTTACAATTTAGCAGGCGACCTCTGTCACAATTATACAGGCTGTCTGACATCTACTTTCTAAC
Source organism: Protaetia brevitarsis (assembly GCA_004143645.1). Lineage (NCBI taxonomy): Eukaryota > Metazoa > Arthropoda > Insecta > Coleoptera > Scarabaeidae > Protaetia > Protaetia brevitarsis. The sequence goes on along the minus strand of RXPK01001008.1, from coordinate 29,200 downwards.
GTTTAATTAAACGCCCGATGTTTTTCTTAAGTTTTCGGTAATTGTCAGTCTTACCAATACAGTCATATCTAATTATTCGGTATAATCTCAAAAATTATCTCAGACAAATGAAAAATATATGCAGCCAGACCATAAATGACTGAAGTATCACCGACCCTAACATGCGGCTAGCTGATATGTGGACAATATTTATTTCTATCCAAATATCTTACTTTGTCAGTATCAAATTTTCGACTTAAATGTGAACGGTAGTTGTTTTATTAAAAAAGTAAACTAATTAAATTAACTATATTCTAAAAAAAAATGATTAACATATGAATCAATAAACCTATATAAACGTTTGTTTGCACTAAATAATTTCTACTTGGTTGTATTAACTATATTAATTTAACAGTAACAATTTCTTTAAGCAGTCTCCACTTCATCAACATATACATTACAAAATTTGTCATACTAAATAACCATGTACTCCGATATTTACGTATGTATCCTCATAGATATGGTAAAAAATTAACTACCACATATTATATAAAACATAATTTCTGATTGGTTGGATGAAATAAATAGTTTTTTGTGTAAGTAAATTGTAGATATTTGATATCACGATGATAGAAGCATACTTAATGAATCATAATTCGTCATGAAACGCTTACATAATCGGCATTGTTCTCATAAACAATTTCGATTTACAAAGTAGAAGACAAAGCCAAGCTTGTTATCTGATTGACGTGTACGTAAATATACACGAATATGTACGCACATACATATGAAACCTACAACACAAATTTAAATTATTTTTACTTATATACCTACATACGTAATCTTCTTTTATTGGATTTGACATTTAATAAATATTTGTTTGATTCAACAAATTTATGTGGACAAAATATCATTGTATGGCCAAATAATAATGGAATGTGTTCTTACTCTATTCTAAGATTCTTATTTTGATATATTGTCCTATAGAATATATGTTAGAATAGGAATAAAGTCAGAACCCTGAAAGAACTGTAAACGTCTGAGCTAAATTTTTCTTTCTTTTTATTGTCATTTCTAGAATCCTATTTGACTAGTAGAAGTATACATTTCTATAATGCATAAATCATTTGAACATTGCTCTTCGTCTGGGGTACCGCAAGGGTCACACTTACCCCCTGCTCTTTGTTCTTTTATTGACGATTTGCTCAACTCTATATCTTGCCCCGTATTTGCCTACGGTGACTATACAAAGCTTTACTTAACGAGCAAAACACGAGATTTTGTTCTACACACACAACATAATTTAGATAGAATAGCCAAATAGTGTTCAGAATTTAACGTAAAATTACAGTTATCTAGTACCTCAAGAAAGTTGTTTCGATTATGTTTATATACGAGATTGTAAAACCTTAGAATATACTTATGTTTAAAATATCTTGGCGTTTTATTTGAACTCCCATCTTAATTTTCTTTCTTCACATTACATATTTATGTGCTGAAGTTTCTGAAGTATATTTTCCAATAACCTTTGTTGAAAATGTTGCATTTTACTTGTGTTGTCGGCGAGGTTGACTATTGCATCCCACACTAGATATATCTTTAACAATCTATTGAGAAATTTTAATATCGCTTTTCAAAATACCGTTTTTTTTTTTTTTTTTTTTTTAATTGACAACGTTTATCCCAACGTTGTTCTTATCCTTATGCCGGCTTTATCTTATCTCTATTAACCGATCTAAGGCTGGTTTTACATGTCCACTGTTAATAAAAAAAAGTCATATGTCAGTTGACTTGTTGAACTCTGGCTTTTTATTTACTGATAGAGCCTTACTTCCAAATATCTGGTTTACAATTATATATTTTAACCTATCAATATTTAACAAATCCAACTGCATAATGACGATAACTGCACCTATCACATATTATGACACAATATTTCTATTAATCACAAACGAAAGCTTTATTAAACATTCCCAAAAGTTTATTAATTAAATTTTGATATACAAGATCTTTTTATATAAAAAAGAATACACTTTTACAATCTAGTCTTCACACCGGCCGGTCCTACCAAATGTTGTGAGATATAAACCTGCCACAAAATGAGTCTTTAAACGTCATTCTCAAACCAATATAGTCACGATAAATCAATAACCGACAAAGTACAGCGACATTTTCTCACATGCCAGAGAGTGAGTTTTTCTGTCGACCTCGCTGAGAATTATAAAATATTTTAAGTACGAAAGAATTTCCCCGGGTCAAAATACAAAAATAATATTATTAAAACGTCCTGTCGCTATTTAAAGGACATATTAAGTCGCTTATGATAATTAGACAATCAACATTATTCGTCAAATACGACCGGAATGAGACAAATAAAAACTTTTACGACCGCCTCGACCTCATTTCGCAGACGAGATGTTAAATCAATATACGGAGCGCGGTTGACGTTCGGCAAGTCGGGTCGTTGCTTGTTATTTCAGTCGGTGAAAGCAAAACAGGTACGTGTTTATTTTGTTTGTTTTTTTTTTTCCTGAGCCCATACTGAAAAATGATTAATTTTATTATCCTGCAACATGAAAACATCCTGGAAATTAAGCTTAAAAATGCCAAATTAAAAATAATTATATTAATAAACGTTTAACGTCTCTCTCAATTCTAAAGATCTATTAAAAATGGTTTACTAATCTCGGCAATATGCTTATTAATAAAGGATGTAGATATAAAAATGTTGTAACATATTAAAGATATTCACACCATTCGTGTAGTATACTTTAAGGTTCACAAACAATCTAAAATAGTTTGGGTATAATTTTGGAGTTCGCATGAAGAAAGAATTAATAAAATTCTAGTACATCCTATACAAACAAGATGTAAAGGCTTTTTCTTCTTAAAATCTTTATGCCTAGATCAATTTATTAAGCAATTCCTTCAAACCTGAGCAGTAATTCGAACAAAACTAGTACTAGTATCGCCCACCAAGAAGAATAGGATGGAGCACTTGATACCACCAACCATTTAAATCAAAGCAATTTCTTAATAATAAAGACAGAATTTAGCTTGAATCGGTTTAGTTAAATTACAGTTAGAACTTGTTCCAATTAACAATGAAAATGGTTCCTTTAATGCTACTCTAAAGTTAACACGTTTTTTTTTTTCATTTAACTAAAAATGAGGTTAGATACACAAATCTGAAGCATTAAATCAAATTACGTTTGAGTTGTAGAAATTGAAGAATATCAGAGTACGGTAGTAGCACATTTATTTTGTGGCAGTTTTCTCCCTATATATCACAGCAAATACGTGACATACCTACATGTATTACAGAAATTGTCGCATAGATGGCGTTTCTCCTATTTCAGACCAATAACAGAACATATTTAGCACAACTAGGACGATAAGTACGTCTATAACATATTAACCTGGTATATTTTAACAATATCAATTTGTTGTACTAACAACAAACACCTAACATATTATTTTAGATCCTGCAAACAAAAAAAATTGGTTCGCCAATCAACTAAATTTTGGTTAGCTTAATGCAGGTACTTTTCTGAGTGTAGGAAGGAAATAGCATCATTTGGGACGTAAGTTTGTAAAAATCTAGTCCAAGAAAAATCATTTTCCTGCGTGTTATAGTAACTAAAATGTAACAAATGAAATTAAAGCTCTCTTTCACCTTGTAAGCAACGAAATGTTTGAAGAAATCTTGAGATTCACCAATATTCACATTAGAACAAAGCAAAAGTGTTTTGCTTACCCTTGTGATGCAAAAGAGATACAATGTTTTTAGCATTACAATTAGGGTCGTTTCCTGTTAGTAGGCAGCAACAGCGGATGTCTTATAACGCTAAATATATTTTCCTTAAGTAGATTATTAGTAGGCTGTAACTATCCTGCAGTTTCAGATTCCTACTAGAAATTCGAAAAAATCCAATAAGCCTTCGGTAAAACAGCTTGATGTCAATTGAAGATACGAGTGGATGAAGGTGCTATGTCGCATTTTAAAAACTGTCTTTTTTGCATGAATCAAGGTGTTTTGTACACATCTTTCGCATAGCACCATCGAAAATTCCAGAAATTCAAGAACACTCGAGTTTTGCGAATGTATAAAGGGGTTATGTTACATTACTTTTGAGAAAAATTACATAGAAAAACTAGATTTTGTAACATAACACCTTCATCCACTCGTGTCTTCCATTATTTATATACTTACATAAATGATGAAATCTAAATAAAATTATTTATATATTTACGCAACTGTATGAATACTTCTTTTACACTTTGCAATTTCAGAAAGTAAACTTGATGTTATAATCAACAGAATTTCGTCCTTAATGTCCAATTACCAATTACCTTTCGCAACTCGTTTAGCTTTAACATTTTTAGTAGCCTTGTGAATGATAATCCTAATAATGCAATAATCAGCTTCTTCGCCGTTTTATTTTTTTAATACAAACAAAAACCCAACGGCCTTCATCGCACGAACAAACAAACAATATACCTTCCATCATCATTAAATAATTTAATGAAAGTGAAAAGAATGTCGATTTTTTTAATGTTTGTTCATAACACGACTGGTAGCTTACCTTGCTTACATGACAACATATCTAACCTTTAACGAATAACCAGTCAACAGAAGTGCGTGCGATTTTTTAACTACTCACCTGAAGACGATTACATCTCCAGTACATGCGATTCTATAATTATCATGGGTGATCATGAATAATACTTGTAACCATACATACTTTGGTGAAAAAGCGAAATTCCCTGGTGCTATGGATGATGCAAAGACTGAAATGTTGACGTGTAAATGAACAGCTGAATGGTGAGGTAATATTCCACTGATGGTCAACCGACCTAAGTATAGACGAATTCGAGGTAAACGGGGAAATAAACCTCCCTGGTTGTACGTGCTGAGACGGCCGTGTGTTAATTTCGTGAACGCGTACATCAAAGAGATTATGAATATTAATATTGTATATGAAATACGGATATATTATACGTATACGTGCAGGGCTTAAACGAAGATATACGAGTTTAAATGATCCCATAAACGTTGTAACGTCCGCTAACTGGAAATAAACGATGTATGGGTTTCGTAAATTAATAAAGTTGTGTCGGATATAACCGGATGTTGTTATTATAGAATAAATTCCTTATCTTGAATATGATTACGCGGCTGCATAATTTTACTGTTTGCATATTTTAGCAGTATTTTCTTCTGTAAAACGTTTGCAGGAAAACAGCGATTTGTCGCAAAGTAAGTAAATGAAATTCAGGACGATGTGCCCCAAGGTATTAGTATTCTTTTTTTTACAAAAACTTTAAAATATAGTCTCTCTGCCTATATAAATCCTATATGCACTCAGATAATAAAACAGCTGTGCTTTGTCTAAAAAAATATTTCTTACACAATAGATATCTTCATTTTTTCTTGTGTTTTGTGCAAGTTGTATTTGACTGTTACAAAACAGGGTATTTTAAATAAAATGCAAAGTTATTGTACAACTAAAAAAGGACGTTTAGATACAACTCCCCAGTTTCAACATGGGTGTATACCGTATAGGTAGATAGATATATAGGAATACAGGTTGTCCGGCTAATAGTTTTCTTACTAACAAATATAATTTTAATTCCTTTATCTGTCTTCTCTTTACATATACCTATCCTTCTATGTTTTATAATATTCAAAAATACAATTCCCCTTCACTAGATGGCTATGAGCTTATGAATATGCCTAATATGACTCACCACTGCAGATCATGTGCATTAGTAATCTCCCCTCTAATCAAACAATGAGTACAGCCATGATACAAGAAAATAAGGTATGCTCATCTGAAAACCAAAACTCGCCTTTTTCGCGCATGGCCCTCAGATACGTCATCACTCGGCTGTCGCCATTGTTGTTGATGTATTTACCCAATTTCTATATTTATTTAAACAAGTTTCAGTTTATTTTTAAATTGATTAGAACACTTTATTTAGTTTTTATTTAATATTTTGTGTCAGCTTATGCTTGTAGTAGTTTCGATTTACGTGTGTACTGATTTTAGTTAGGTGTTATATAAGTTCGTTTTAGGTTTTGTATGGATAAACTGTTTATAAACGTTGTCGCGGAAATTCTTGACTCGTTTGAGGGAGTAGAATAAAAAGAATTGATAAATGAATTTGTAAAAAAAAAAAAAAAAATAAAACACTGCACTCACAATCATTAATTAATTCTTTCTTTTTTTTATCTGCATTTTTTTTTTCCAACACTGTCTGCATTAATGTTTGTACCAGACTAATAGATATTTCATTTGCCATTAAAAAAAATATGAACCATTTACAATTAGTGAAATTTTAGTACCTGTAAGTACAAACAAGTATGAAGGTAAGAGCTAAAGAAGTGTAGAACATGTTCAGTTAAAGTAAAGCTCGTAATCATTAATGCTTTATTTGCTTCATTGCACTAAAATAAACAAACATGAAATGTTATACTAAAGGCAAAAAATACTTTACATCAACAAAATCACTAATTACAAAGCAATAACGATTTTGCATTCACTTGAAAAATACATTTAAAAATATAAGTTATCTAAAATTTTGCTTCAATGCAAATTTGATTGAAGGAAATGGCAAAAAAACAGTTTTATTGATTTGAATAGCATAGATTAAAAAAAAAAAATGGGAGTTAATTTTCTTTAGATTGGTGATATCTATTAAATTATTGGATTGGTGATACTGTTTGGCCCTTAAATACGTCACACCTAGATGCGCAATAGCATACCTTATTTTCTTGTGTCATGAGTATAACTTATATTCTTATCACCCAGTAGTAGCTACGTAAGCCGTGGAGGCTGCACGTGATGTGTCTTCAAAATCAATAACTGGTATATTATTAGACTTTACGTCATTAAATATTAAATTTATAGTTGAATTTTAATCATTTAATGTATTGAATGCTTTTACATTAAAAAAAAAAACGTGTAAATATCAATATGTATTATTATTCAATATTATGAGAACATTTAAAGAGTATACGGACTCTTACTCAAGGTGAGTACGCTTATTCGCAATATTTAAATGAAATATCAACTACTATCCTGTATAGTTTGGATTCTTAAGTTCCAATTTAAATATCAGGACAACTTTTAAAGCTCCCGCTATCATAGGATGAATTCACCAACCATGCCTACCAACCTACACATATTAAAATTTAAACTGTCATTTACAAATTTAAAGAATAAGTTTTCGAAATGGTAAATACTTATTTACACAGAAATTTCAACATGAACTATACAATATACCTCCAACATCAGCTTGCATACACCACAAAGTATTTTAAAATGAAGTTTCCACATAAAAAATACAACGCCCATGTCAGGAAATCCAGGGAAAAACCTCAATTCCACAAAAGAAAAGGTACCAGGGTGTTAATACAGCACATTTCTGCTAATGTTGAAAAATCTTGACGTTTCTTCTATATATTTTTAAATTAATTGAAAAATTAAAGCGAAAATTCATATTCCAATCCTTTTTATTTTAATATTTTATTGCATCTAATGCTTTGGTTAAAAAACAAATACAACTTAAAAAATCTAGTTTAAATATGCATGACAGGAGCGTCTCTTAAATTTTGGTCTACCTTTTAAAAAATAATCTTACAGACTAATTGACTTGGGTATAGCTAACTTAATAGCACCTTGCTGTTATTTAGTATGTACTATCAGAATATGCCATAATATACAGGGTGTTCCATTTACATTTTCACAACTTTAGTGTGTAAGTTTTTTTTTTTTTTGAGTCACCTGTATATTTCCAAATAATTTTAAAACGTGCTCCTAGTAAACCCATACAATCCCTAACAAAAAAAAAAAATAAAAAGTTACCGACGCGAATGTGGTGTACCAGCCCGTATAATTCATGTACTTTTCTTCACATTAACTAAAAGATCATTGTACAAAATTACTCATAATTACAACTGTTTCCGAACGGAATTTTAAATGTAATCACCTAGCACTTTACAGCTTCGTTAGCACCGTAATTTTCAGCAGTCTTTCATCTCTTCCAATTAGCGAAGTTAAACAAGTACCAATTAGCTTCCTTGAAATCTTCCGAGCATAGTTAATTAGAACTTGAACGCGTCGGACACAAAAGACCCCAAATATATTCAATCTTTCATATATCCGTTTCAGCAGCATTTACCCTGCAACGTTTAAACGATCCATCCAACATCACTTGCTTTTTATGTTCTACGCAACACGTACTTTTCACTGTTCGTTGAATACGTTTCGAGTGTTTGCGGTATCTTAATGTTTCAAATTGAAATTTCGCAGTTGTCAGCGAGTAGACAGACGGATGTTTTATACATGGAGCAACTTGTGTGTTATATGAATATTCGTAGATGTGTAGGTAGGTATGTATTATTCGAGAGATCGCGTGCGATCCGAAACTTCCCTTTTTCCTCCAACCAGCATCGCATTATCGCGGCTAACATTGATGGATTAACGTTTTTAGAAGCGTCGACGATACCGTGCATGAGCAACGGAGGCGTACGAACATAGAAAAAGATGGAGAGAAGAAGAGATCGCAGTTTCGTAAGGTCTAAAGAGCTTGGAGTGTATCCAGCTTCTGATTTGTACTGACTTTCTTACATCTTCCTGTTTACCGTTGGGGTAATTTATGGCCTGTGCTCACGGAGACGCGTCTTTCCAGTGATGTTATTAGATATTGTAGCTGTCTGAGTATATTAGTTGTTTTTTTTTTTTTGTTCTTCTGCCCGTCGTTACGTAGCAACTTCCCTGGCGAAATGAGTTCTTTATTTCATAACGTTCATTCCCGAGGTGGAGGGAATATGGGAATCATAATCGTAATTCTCAATATGACTTCTAATAATCGGATGGAATGTATGACATATGTATCATTTCATATAGCTCTATTGTGGATATATTTTTTTAATTAAATTAAATTATTAGTATGTTTTCGCAGGATCTAGTGATGATTCTGGAGAAATTCTAAAGGTTCGAAAGTGGTTCCTATTTAGAAATCTGATGACAAAAAGAAGTACCGTTAGTTTAGACTGATTGTATTTCGAAGGTATTATATTATTATCATTGGCCTTGGCATGCAACCATTGACACATACATTTTTTCCCGAATAGAAGTCAAGGACAGGGTTGGGTAAAAACTGTTGGAAAACAAACAAAATTTTCTTTTCTGTTTTAAAACAATGTTTTTCATGTTTTGAAACTTTTTTGCTTTTTGATTTTTTTACCGGGAATATTACATATTTGAAACTATAGAGATTTTTGGCGTCTCCAAACGAATTTTCATAAAATCCGCCAGGTCCATGATTCTATCTCCTTAAATTAAATTCTTGCGTTTCCTGATTAGTATTGGTATTCTTATTATTATTATTAACATTATTTTTATAATTATTAATTAACTTTTCTTTGTTTCATACTGTTATTGATTATCTTAACCAAATTATCATTTCTGACTGTAATTTATAGTTAGGTATGATTCTATTTATTGTCAGTGATCCATTTTCTGTATAAGAACCAATTAATTTATAATTTATCCTGTTTTGGTATCTAATAAATAAATAAATATTGGGGAGTTTTAAGGAAAACTTTAGAGTTTATTTGGTTAATGTTACAATGACTTGTAAATAGGTATTAGTTGACGCCTATTTGAAGTCTTGGAGATTTTTAAAGTATATCGAAATAAAAAAATATATACAGGGTGTTTGAAACCACTCGTCCACTATCTTTTTCTCGCGATCTATTGCAGCTAGACTAATGCTACAAAAAATTTGATACCAAAACCCCACCTAAAGAATTACGTGAAAATATTTTTAGCTTCCGGAAACGTTCCATTATACCGGAAGTGGATAGCAATTTTCTTATTTTAAATGGAATCATGTTTTTTCTTACCCCAATGAATTTTACAGATTATTTGAATACAATTTTCACTAATGTTCTCTATCCCTAAATTCAACTGTTTTTGAGATATTTACGATTTTGTCAAAATTTTGACGTTTTCATCTCTTTCGAAAACGTACCATATTTTGCAAACCATTAAAGATAACGATGTTATTTGCGCAAAGAAATCATATCACTGCCTAAATAGACAAAGATAATGATATCGTTACATCCTTATTTTCCAATAATATAAAAACAAAAATATTGAAAATATGTATGTCAGAATTCGTTTTCACCATCAGCCACGCTTACTTTTGATTTGTAATTTTTATTCAGAATATACATAGAATCTTCTGCTTTGGCTGTTATAGTTCCGTAGTAAATGTTTATTTATAATCCGTTTTTTTTTTTTCAATCTATTAAATAAACTATTTTTAAGAAATGTTTTTTTTTTTAATTCCTCTTTTATATGTAGGTATGTAGTTTGTCTCAGATGTATAAAGTGTTTCCTGTTTATTTAAATACCGCGCCTTAGAACATGCCGCATGTTTAGAACGATTTCTAGGTATTTTTTGGTCGAAATTTCACCCATATGGGAATCTTTGGGCAATATATTTTAGGCAGTAAAGTGTTGATTGTCGAATGGTAAGCTATTTTCTATTGGAGTACGTGTAAAAATTAGTTGCGCTTTTTATACTCTCGTATTTTCGCTTTACTGTGGTTTGTAGTGTACACTAACAGTAACTATAGTGTGAACTAAATTTAAAAATGTCAAGCCAGGGGAGGCGAAGAGATCCAATCTCGATAAAAATGTCAATTTAATTAAGGTGGACATAAGTTTTAAAAAGGATGGAAAAGAAAATGAAAAGAGTATCAAAAGCAAAACGGTGTTATACATAACCATGTCAGCGGCGTACGCATGCAATTTTGCATTTAATTTAAACTATATGAAAAAAATTACAAAACGTGCACAAACACTTACCGCATTATGAATTGTCAGTGAATTATATACGATACAATTGCAATACTATTTTGCAAATCATAACGCTCTAAATATCTATGGTTATGATGTGGCACCAAAATATCTAGTTATAAATAAAACAACAATGAAAAAAAAAAAAAACATGTTTTACAACGGTGTTTTTTTTCACTCTTTTAAAATTTGTTTTAAAAATTTGTTTAAAACAACTCAACCCTGAAGAAGGACAAAGACGCGCTTAACACCCGGGGCCGATCGGGTGACTCACAACAAAAGACAAACAGGCAGGCTAACACAGTAAAAGAAACACCCCACAATGGGAAGAAACAAAGGAGCCAAATCATAGAGCTATACTTATCAGACATACGTTTGTATACTTGAAAGTTTTATATTTGCATTTTGTAGCGCCATTAAATAATCCATGCACACTAGCTGTCTTATTCGTAAGTATCAAAAATTTAATAAAATCAGAAACTTCCATTCCTTTTGCAATCATGTGGTGGTCAAAACTCCACGATCAGTAATGGTTAGTCTGTACACATGCTGACGTTTTTAATAGACTTTCTTACCGAATCATATTTTGGGAATTAACCAGGGATATAAACACGACTAAGAATATTTCTTATTCGACTAAAGCCTCTCTATTCTTGTAGACAGGTGTGTGCATTAGTCACAAATTTCTAACTTTGTTCTGCATTTTCATTCTTGAGCTCGTTGTTCATACTTATGATGACTATAATAAACTCCAATTATATATATAAAATATACGTGATTATATTAGTATGTAACTATGTACTACATACTGCACAACATATACATATCTATCTACAACACTGGATGTAGAAGTGATATAAGCACGCCTAGATCTACATTAACTTTATTTAAGTTCCCATACGTTCTTGTTATAGTCTGTCCATAGATAATTTTCAATAATGATGTTTACCAGAGATTATCCACCACCCGCTGTCGCATGAACATTTTTGGCTGAAGTTCGAGGGTTAGTGAATAAGTGGCATCGTTATATTTATGGCAGATTATACCTGTCGCAGCAGGTAATGGATAATCCTCGGTAGTGCTCATTAGTCAAAATGTTATATATATGGACAGACTATATCAAAATATACAATGACATTCCTAAACATTGGAAAATTTTAAGTCGTTCGCCTTTTAAACCTTATATGCGTGAACTATTGGTAATGAATGGTTTTTATTCCTATATAGGAATTCTCAAACTTCAGTATTAATTAATACCGAAATATAATTAAATTCAATTTAAATTCTAAATTTAATATCATTCACTCCTTGTTTACCATTATATGTATTATTGTTATCTTATGATTAGCATCATCTCTAATGTTATAATATAATCATGTGTTGGAATAAATTTAATTTAATCAGATTTGATTTTAATGTTAAATTCAATTTCATTTGTACATACCTACTTATTATATATCTTCTTTTTTGTACTTTTTTTTTCATTACCTCGATATAATTTTTCCTATGCTAACTCCAAATAGTTTTTCTATAAATTACGCGAGACACATCCACTCTCATGTATTTTTCATTTTATCCACAGTGGACTGGACATTCTTCCGTGATTAAAAGTAATGCCTATGGATTTGGAACAATAGGTTTTCCTTATTTCCTTATTATTTGATAGTCAGACGCAATGCTTGGTAGGCTTATTTCATAGCATTGAGTATAATGAGCTTACCAATTTTCTTGTAGCTCTTCCCTGATGGATATTAGAAGATCTGTATGTGGTACCCTCATATTCTTATATTGCGTCTTTCGCTAAGGCGTCAATTATTTCATTTGGAAAGATTTGCGCAAATGCCCTTTGATCCATATGTAAGTACCAAACATCTGTCGTTCTTTCAAACGGTAATCCAAACGTAGTATTTCTCCTATGAGAGCAGAAGTTGTGATTAAAATTCTCCAGGGTTATAAAAAAAACTTTTCGCCTCGATGAAAGTGGTCAAACATCAGCTATTGCGGCCTTGGATATACTTCAAGAGTTCTTTGAGGAGGGGATTTTGGTTTTTTCTAAGCCTATTTTGAGGAATAAAAATTACACAGCCAGTGACAAATCATCCTTAGCACCATCGGTGAAGACATGTATGAAATGAAAGTATCGATTAATGATTTCATTATATAAAATAATATTTGAATGTGGGTTGCGAGTAAAATTTGGGAGGAAAAGCATTGGTTAATGATGAACTAAACATTTAAATACCATATTGTAAGCGAAGTAATCATTTGATGTTTTTTTTTTTAATTATTTAGTTTACTACATTGAAACTTTTTGTAAATGGTTGCACTTCTGATCGTTGGCTTTTAGATTATTTCTCCAATCTTATTTCAATCCTAGGTACTTACATATTACACTCGTTCTGTTAATGTTTGGAAATGCCATAAGCTAAATAAATAAATTGATGACGCGCAAGCGTTAATCAGTTTTTGCGACGCCATTTTAACTGTGCTCTATCTAGTATTATAAACACAAAATATTTCCATTACGGTAGTTGATTACAAATTATATTAGCATCCGCTTGTTACGTTAATAATTCTTAACATCTTAAAAAAGCTGTTACTGATAACCATGATGCCATCTCTATTCAACTATTATTCACTGAAGAGAATTCTAAAGCTTTTTATAATGTTCAAACAAAATTATGGTGTAATAATAGAAGGCCATCCATAACACGCTTTTTTCTTAATTTAAAATGTAAAGCTGCAGCTTCGAAAGGCATTGGATAAATGTAATATCTATCAGGATAAAATTGAATACGTCAGGTTGACAAGCTATCCATCAAATAAATAAATAAATGCCAGAAAAACCAGATTGGATTTCTATATATGAACACAATACGCGTACGCGCTTAATCGAGGAACAAGGTCACGCGATATCGGCGAGCGGTCGAAATCTTGAAAAAATAAGAGCGCAGCAGTAAACCTTGACTTGCAGACGGAAAGACCTACAACACAGATTCGCTTCGAGCATCTGTGAAAAAATCGCAGATATACGACATACGCGTATAGCTATTTGTGTAAACAACGTGTATAAAGAGCACTGTAACGCCTGATATTTAACGCTCGATTTATTTAGAGCCTACCGTGAAAACAAATAGACTGTAGCCAGACATTGTTCGGGCATGTAATTAACGGCCGGAGGATAGAAGAGAATTTCCTGTTTTAATTAATGATGTTGACAAGGGGGCGGTTCGATTTAAATTTTAGAAGATGAAAATTAAATCAAATTAATGGATTTCACTAGCAGTATGTCAATGTATGTACATTGTGTTAATTTACACGTTATAACAGAAGTTTTGGATGTAAACAATCAACTAAATTACAGTAGGTAATCATCAATTAATTCGATAATAACTAAAACAAGGTTATTATCGAATTATAAAATTATATATACATATAAAAATTGTTTAAAACAATTGAAATTGCCAATTCAGATGACAGTGAAAGAAACATAAGAATAATATTACATAATTCCCCCCTAGGAAGACTCTTTTTTGAGCAGACGGTAATATTTTCCCGTGAACAGAAACAAAAATGAGTATGTGTGTAGTTGTTATATATTATCATGATATGGTTGGCTTGATAACTTCAGAATTTGCCATGACATAAGCTTCAAATATCTGGAGAAAGTGTGTCTGTCAATCCAAATCCATATTCGTGGAGAAACTTGCTGTTGTAATACAAGGTTATCCACACTGAGAAAAAAATTGTGTTTAGTCAAGGCAAAATGCGTTAATTTAACACACTTTTTGGGTTGTGTATAAACCACACAACCGTTGGATTTATTCAACCCATAAAACAGTGTTAGCATAAAATGTTGGTTGGACACTATATTAAGTAATTAGGGTACAAAGAGACGAGTAATGCCAACGCGAAATATGCTTTTACTGCACCAAGTTTATATTTCAAACAAGCCAACTGGCTGCAGTAATAATTTGTTTGAAATAACGTTATTTTTGTTTGACTCAACAGACAAAAAGTTTCAAAACCTCGTATAGTAATGGTTCAATGAAGATTATTTTGGTTAAATTATAACGCTAATCAAATAAACCTTTTTCTATAGCTTTGCCGAATAAAACACTTTAGAAAACGAAAAAAAAAAAAATGGCGGAAAGCTATTTGAAGAAAGAATAACTACTTTACATTGTATGAACATAGATGGAGATAAGGAGGAACTGCTGAGTATTAGTACGACAGCTAAGCCAAGAGCCTTTAAAAATATTAATTCAGATGAACAACCAGTGACCTGGAAATCAAACGCGAAATTTTGGATGACATCCGAAATTATGGGATCATGGCCTGCAAAATTTCGACCGGAGAATACATATTGAAAGAAGAAAAATTGCTATACTTATACAATCGAAATCGCATCCAAAGGACATTAAGATATATTAAAAAATTCTTCTTTTACAGCCCAACTGCACCTTAGTCAATCACTTCATTATTTTACGACTAATTATAAAACTATCATATGAAACATCTCATAGTAGATTAGATAAATTGCTGGTTTTGCCCATAATTTAGTAAAGTAATTCAGAAAATTCTATGCTTTTTATTTCCTTAAATGGATTAAATTGTCACCACAACAATTAAAAATTGTTTTCGCAAGGCAGGATTTACGTAGGTAATTTGGAAGATCAAATAATGCTAGCAGAGGAATTTGATCTAGAATACGACATATAATTTTGCGTAATTGCAGACATTTACAAGAAAAACGATTCCTTTAGTATCAATGAACAAAGAAATTTTTCAATACCAATCGATTATCTGATGGTAGGGCTTACAGATTTAAATAAATCTTCTTTGCTATACGAAAATCTAGCTGAAATACAATGTGTTTTAGAAAAGAGTACAAACTTCATGGTTCTATGGTCTTAGCTAAGCACCTTGAAGTAGTTGCTAAATGTTAAGGAAATACCTAGACTTTGGAAATTATATTTTCCAGATGTTATCGGTTTAAAAGGAACACTCGTCAAACTGCAATAGATCAATATCTATGGAAATAGGATATCTTTTCAATAAAATAACTATGAATATTTTAGTTTTAAAATTGGTTTTGCTTTCTTGCCTAGATTTCGCCTTTATTATTAGAGTATATTTGTGCATATGTTCCTTTGCCTTTAGTTGATAAAAAGAAAAACAAACAAAATAAATTAAAATATTTTTTTTCCTTTAAATAAACTCTTTAAAATTTATTTAAAGGAAAATATCCGGCTTTTAAAATCTTTGCTCTTGTCGCCAAGTTGCTTGTGTTTAATCATATTCTTAGATATACCCACTTCTAGAAATTTGAAGAACATTAGACATTTTAACTAATGTTTTTAATAAATCCTAATAAGCATTCAGCAAATAATGTGGTGCTGTAGATAATGCTGCCCATAATTTAGGGAAGGAACCATCAGAAAATGATTTCAAGTATCTTTAAACTATAATAGTGAAACTGAGAGAGCTTGCATCATGAATAAAGAGCTTTTGCAATGAAAAAATACTGGGGGTGATATCAATAATCTACAGTGAATTTTCATGGACAGAACAAAATGTGTCATTGTTATAATAAAAGTAATCAAATAATAAACAGCATTCATTAGTGAAATAAATTAGTTTTCATTATTACAACAAATCCTTGTGTATTAGTTCATCCATAGTATTTGTTATGGTAACTATATTTGCATATGATCAATAAATAATTTTATTAATAACACAACTATGACCCATCAGTATATATTGTTATTTTTACCTACAATTTTCATAAAATTTTTCACGATATGAACGTAATAAAGTATTAAATCATATCTTCTTCGTTAGTTCAAAGGTTTGCAATTAGGTGTTGCCCCTAGAAGACGTGCATCCAAACTCGTAACTTTTAGAAGGACACGATACTCATGAACGCTTGGTAGGCAGAAACTCACATTTCTATTCCCTTTTCTGCTTGCATGCTGACCCTTCCGGTTAATTGTCTAGACATTTTCTTTTGATGTTTTTAGTAGTCTTAACTTCATATGTTGCTTATTAAATGAAACATTGAAATATTTTTACTGTCTAAACATGACTTATTGTAATCTGTGCAATATAAAAAAAAAATTAAATCATTTTCATTCAAAGCCAGGTACATATGTCTCTATCAAACTATGTAATGGCCAATAAAATTTTGCTAGAATTCGCGTAAATTTATAACTAACAAAACTGAAATTAATGAAACTTTATTCAGCAATATTGTTTCTTGGAATAGGGCGAGATTTTATGTTAATAGCTGGCTTTGTAAGTGTTTATATTGACGTTCATATTAATAATTCACATGTAAGCCCTGAAATTCATATATATATACAGCAAAATTTAATACTCGGTGTGATAGATCTAATATCAGCTATCCTCATAGAACGACTACTAAACAAAACTAATATGACGAAAAGAAATAATATCGAATCCCACTGTGAATCTACAGTTTAAGTATTCAGTATTCACGCATCTGGTTCCAACAGTATCACTTTGGCCAAGTTTATGATTATTTCAATAGGTCTGATCGATTTCGTGACTTATCTCTGTTCTTCTATATAAATAACAAGATTGGGTTATAAGAAACAGTTCAATGTCTCCAAATATAAACTATAGATGTTTGTGTATTATTTTACATAATGCAATACTTAATAGGCACCTATGTATTTATTATTGGAAAGGCAAATCAAACACCTACCTGAAATTAATACAATTTCAAAAGACAAAAACTAGTCCACCGAATTCCTTCTTAAAACCGTAACTTACGTCCAAAAAAGACCAGGTTAAAGTCAACGCAGACAACATTCATTTAAAAGCGAAATGTGTCAAGTTTACGAGTTTTTTTTTCGTCCAATTAAGCGTTGCAGCGTCCCCACTAACGCACCAAAGAAATATTTTAAGTGATGTTTGTAGGTCGCAAGTCTCATTAACCATTTCCCTTTTATATTTTTTTATGTTGGCAATTTCCGAACGTCGTCTTCGAAGCACAAAATTAGAGGTTATAGTACATAACATTGAGACACAAAATGAATTATAAAAGATAAATTTTGCGCTGGTTATTTTTTCTTATACAATAAATCAAACTTTAATAATGAATAATAATGGAGGCCAACCAGGTATTAATTTAAAGTTGGTGTCAATTTAAAAGACACATCAGTTTTGTTTGTATAGCAAAAAAAATATAATATTTTATAAGAAATAATACGTATATGTATTATTATGTATGTAACTAGTTATTTAAAAAGCATGTATTTTATAAAGGTCATCGATAAAGAATTTCGTCATATTTCTATTAATACACATGTGACGACAGAATGTTAAATGCTTTTTTTCGACAAATCGGTCATTCACACAAATCACGATGGATATGTGTACTGTATCTACATATATAGCTTCACACATAAGTGTTCGCTTTAATTAACACCGTGGATATCCGGAAGATACGGCAAGTCGTCCATACAAGTTTAGTGTTCCAATAACTCCATCTTAATGGCAATGCAGGTCATTAAACTATCTGAAACTCAAATGATTAAGCGAACCGGACTTTATATATAGAAGGAAAAGTCTTTTAGATTAATGGAGTTATTTACAATGTCCCCGAATCTCATAAATACGTAAAATAATTATCATTTATCTAATTTATTTTAAGAAAAATTTATAGCTAAAGGCAAGAACTACATTCAGGTGTTAATCCTGATGTGTGATTTTGCAGGCTTTTTTACTTTCCATACACAAATTACGAAATTATTTACGTAAGAGAATAATTTGAACTTCATTATTTTTTTTTTATAATGATAGGACAAAATATGATCATCCATGTCTAGATCATCCTAGACTGTATACATGTTCTGGGTAATTAAAACGACAATTCATAATAGTCCATAAAGTACCAAAGTATCAAATGACAAAAACGATAATCATAATTATTGAATATATACGTTCAAATTAAAGCGAACACAATGTTTATATAATTGCATACCATTGTATACCAACACAATTTGATTTGGTTTACAGCCAGCACATGTCACGGCTATGTACTGACGATTTAAATAATACACCGATATCAAACTTCATCTTTTTTCAAATTTGAGGTTTCCTAATATTTCATTAAAATTACCAAATCAGATTAATGTTCACCGTAACACATATTCATGAAACTGGGGTGACCAGAAATACATCAATCAAACAAAAATATTCAAATTGCATTAGTTGTTAAAACATGCTCTAAATTGTGGATGTGTTCTACCAAGTTTGTTTAGTAATTGTTTAAATGTGTTATATGTCATTCCATATCACAACTACTGAGAGGTAAGTGTATATTTTAAAATGATCAATTATATATTTCAAAAAAGACTAGATCATTGTTGCCTGACGTTTGACGTTCTGCCTTTTTGTATGGTTATGGTATAAGTTATTTTAGAGTATTTTCAAAAACAGTGTATATTGTTTATAATGAAATTCAGGGGAACATCAAATTGTTTTGCGGTTATCCGCCAAATGAACTATTCAAGTTTGTGTTTTTCTTGTATATTTTAGAATTGTGGAAATAAAAACAAATTGGGACAAACCCATTCAAAATTCTTATTTTCACCAAGCGAACGATATACATTTTAGAAGAATAATAAAAGCACAAAATGTTGTTCGGATCAATCTTTTATTGTTAATTATTTATAGCTATATTTAATTATGAAAATATTTATTGTTTTATTTAATAACAAATTAATGTCTCAAAGGGAATAACTTCTTATTCTTTGTTTGGGTTAGTTTATATTGCGTTTGTTAGAGAAGTACTGATATAACGTTATTGCTCTTGATTATCATTACTTTGAAAGAAGAAAGCAACACCAGCATAGCTTACATCACTTTTATCTAGAAAAGGATATTTAATACAAAATTTGCATACGACTGGGTGCGAACTAAAGTGAAAACAGAAATCAAAAAACATAACTGAACTATTTCCACCAGGCAGGCAGGAGTTCATACTTTTGTCGGAACCCTTTGATGTTACGGTTTTCGTTCAAGATACCAAAAACAAAACGGATACAGTCGCCCAAAACTCAAGCCCTGAAAAAGCTTGAAAAAAAATTGCGCTTTTATTTTTTCCGACACTAAAATATTTTTCAAAATATAAATGTTTACCACACAAGGTAATATGTTCCTTTATCGTAAAGGATATTTCTTTAAAACAAAAGTTTGTTTCTTTTTTGCTTGAAAAATCTTTTTTATAAGTTCCTATTGGCATACGCAAAAGAATTGCAGCCTAAAATCTTTAATAAGTTGTGGGCCAAATATAAGGGAAATATTTACTTAGTAACAACGGTAAAGAACGATGTATCACCAATGCAGGAATATGTACATCTACACCTTCTGCATCATAAAGAAGTTTATTTCAAGACCGATTCGTTCACGCATAGCTATTTCCCGTGCCTGAAACAAACAGTTAACACATGTTCAATGAAGAACGCCAGAGTATGCCGCAGTATTATTAAATGGGAACATGTTAATGACGTTGTGAAATTACCCAAATAAGCTCCATCAAAAAAAAAAAGAACATTCACAATTCACATACATGATACCGACATGACAGCGACAATATGGACATTAAC
The DNA here is from genome assembly GCA_004143645.1 of Protaetia brevitarsis. NCBI lineage: Eukaryota > Metazoa > Arthropoda > Insecta > Coleoptera > Scarabaeidae > Protaetia > Protaetia brevitarsis. Next base: position 8,706 of record RXPK01001008.1, on the reverse strand, counting down.
ATAAAAATGTAAACTTTTGTCTTTTTAGTATTCAGTACCCTGCACTGCGGAAAAGGCTTGTTTCAACAAAAAAAAAAAGATATTTGTATCAATCAATTCTATTCTCAACAGTCTGTAGTTTTAATTATTATACCAAAAAAAATATTTGTGTCAAACAACTCTTCTATTCTCAACTGTGTACTCTCTGTAGTTTTAATCAAATACTCGGAAATGTTTAAACTTATTGTTTGCCACAAAAATGCGTGTTTCTTCTTTCAAATAATTGTTATGGTTTGGAGTTTTTGCAGTGCACGCGCTGAATGAAATTAGTTTTTTGCAACAAATACATGGATAGTTTTGATTCAACAGCCATCGCGTTTATTTGGCAGTATTTTATTCAATCGACAGTGTGTATTGTAATACTAAAATGTTCTTCCAATGCTTTTTTAATAGAGTGCACACACGCCAAGTTCTACAACAAATGACTGACTTAGTTAGGTATATAATTCATTTGTAATATTTTGCATATTTAATTAATATAGGTATGCATATTATATTAAAATGCAGTTACTGAAATGAAGTACCTAATCATAATAATACTTACTGCTATTGTATGGTGCAAATTACAAATACGATGTATAAAACGTTTTCGGCAGGTAAAGATACGACACAATAAACAACCCACATTATTAACCTCCACCAATTCTAAGTGTATGAGACAAAGCGCACGCGTATATTTTAAAAAATATTGCCCATTAAATCTAAAATCTGAAATATTTGAATAGAAAAAACTGGTTTTTTTCGTTTGTTTCGTTAAATGCGTTTGAATGTTGTTGAAAATAAAAAAAACTATTGGGCCAACAAATGTAAGTTATTGCTACCTAAAATAGTTGTTTGAACCAAAAAACCAAAACTCAAGTAAAATGAAATTTTTATTCCAACATTGAGCGTGGTTTGCTTTAAGATATGACGTATTTGTCTTAATTAAAAATCTATTGAATCGAATAAATAACATCCAAAATTTCGATGTTTTTTGATATAAAGAATTCCTTTTTCTCAGTGTGGATATCCAAAGAAATAGATTCGGAAGTATCAAAAAGAAATAATTAATAGGAGAGAACACGCCTTAGTGTACAACATAAGTATGGCCAGCCAACTTCAATAGACGTTTAAACTGATTCTTTTCTGTTACTCTTACCCATCATTTATCACTTATCATCTAATTATCTTAATTTATAACCAGACAGCAACGTCTGTTGATAATTTACTTATGCGGACACTTGAATAAAAATATCATATCTTTTGTCAATTATAATATAGCACTTAAACACTTCTTTTTAATAAGAAACAATTTATCTTCAAAATGATTTAATATCTGCCCTATATACTCCAATAAATATATTACGCCCATTTCATTATATCAGAATTCTGGCAAATGATGGCATCCGTGCCAATTATAATATGCAACAAAATTGTGACACAGTACAGAAATATGAAAATGTAAAGAAGGCCATCTGTGTTAAAATTAATATTATGAATAACTGGCTTAGATATTATCGAAATAAAAAATATGCCATAAATTTATGCTCTATACAATATCCGGCGCAATTTTTGTCCTTGTGTACCAGAGAAACATATTATGTATTTCATGAAGTGGGTGCCACGTGTATCGAGCTAGAAAGCTAGTATTCCCGATCTGTATTCGTAGTGTTAATGAAATAACGGATAATGTGCATAACTCGTTGTTAACTAATTTTTTTGAAAGGAAAAAAAAAAAAATAAAACAAATCAATTTTATTTTTATGAGAAATTAGTTGACGGAAAATATTCTTTAGGTTAAAGTGGTTAACTAGTTAGTTAATCTTTAGTAAATTTGTAACAAGTCTCTACAGTTTTCTTTTGATAAACGGCTATTTAAAAGACAATCCCATATTAATTCAAGGTATTTCGATTTTTCAATTGTACCTATATTTACAAAATAAGCAATTACAACCTGGTAATAATTAATACAGACATACAGTAATAAAATAACACAATTACATATATTGTATGAAATTCCCAATGAATCCCAATTTCTCTAGAACCCTAAATCGTCAACATCGACGGTCTGTTAATGTGTGGGGCGGAATAGTTGGAAAGCACGTGATAGGGCCATATTATTTGATGGTTAATTCAATGGTGCCATGTTTCTACAATTTGTAAAATATAACTTAACCATACTTTTGGAAAATATACCTATTAATATTTGACAAAGACTTTTGTTGCAATTAGACGGTGCTCATGCGCACTTTCAAATAAGTGTTCGGGAGGAATTAGATAGGCAGTATTCCACAAGGTATAGGCCGAGTCCATAGATGCGCCAGTAATCTCCAATTAATGAGCCCAGATTTTTTTTATGGGGATATATTAAAAATATTGTTTATGACATACAGCCAACCGCACTCGACAATATGAAAGAGCAAATAAGAATGGCGTTTTGATCTATAACACTAAATGTTTTGAGTAATGTTAAAGACTCATTTCAAGGAAGAGTACGCCTCTGCATTGAAAACGATGGCCATCATTTTGAACACTTTTTAAAACATTAGCAGTTTTTAACATATCGGTTTATCCGTTTTAATAAAGTACATTTCTGAAGTTTACTTAGTTATGACTCTTAATTAGTATGTAGGAAAAGCCAGTTGAAAAGTTAGGCTGATTATTATCGTCTATCTGTTGAATAATAACAGCAGTTTTGTCCAAGCCTACTTCAAAAAAAATAATGGCTAGAAATTAATATTTGAAAAAGAAAATTATAAATTACTAAGAAACTATAACAGATAGGTATAGGAAGCTTTAATATAATCTTAAAGACCGTTAAAATTAGAATCTAAATAAGGTAATAAATACAGGCTGTTCCATTTAAAATAAGAAAGTTACTTGCCTTTAAAAATAGCGAAAATTAAAAGTATGTTTTTGTTCACCCCGTATAATTTTGTGCATTACTTTTATTTTATTATCAAGTCTAAAACGTTTAGTTAAAAAATAAATACTGTTTACAATATCTAGCTTAAATATGCATGACAGGCATGCCTCTTCAATTTTGGTCTGCATTTTGAAGGATAGTTAATTATCTCGTAAACGAGTTGAGTTAGGCATAAGAAACCTACCACCAACTAATCTTTTATTTAGTCTGTACTATCAAAATATGTCATAATATACATGGCGTTCCATTAAATTTTTCACAACTTTGGTGTGTAACTTTTCTTTGATTCGCCCTGTATACCTCAAAATAATTTTGAAATGTGCTTCTTCTGAACCTGTATAATTTAAAAATAATTATAATAAAAAAAATTGAAAATATGTTACCACCTTTTGTATATAAACCGACGCGAATGTGGTGGCCCACCCTGTATATTTACTTACTACAATTATGTCGATATTAAAGCCAATAAATTTTCTAATTGAAATAGTTTGGAGAACTTGTATGTAATTGTTTTAGGTATTACTTACTTATATCTAGGTATAGTAATTACTACTAATTTGTAATTACATTTTTGCTTATTTTATACATATGTACGATTGAAAAAATATATTAATACATGTCGAAATGTCTTGATTAATATTGGATTGTCTTTTCAAATGCCATATATCCAACAAAAAAAACTGTATAGACTTGTTGGAAAAATACATCTTTCTCATTTTCCGGTTTGTAGAAATAACGTCACCATCTGTTTTTTTTTTTTTAAACTACAACGATATTTTCCTTGCCCTATTTCCCTTAATTGTTTAAAATGTTAAATGATTTGGCATTAACTGGCATTTTGGATAGATTTTTAAATGAATTCGGGCCGCTATTTTCTATTCCTGTTTCAACCCGATGTATGTCCCAGACTATTTAAATAATTTGTCCAATTATAATAGACCAGTTCTGATCGAATAATGCCACGAAAGTACCCTCACTTAAATCAAATGAGCTAGATATATTCCATTCGAATATCTCATTCCCGTAAAATGGAGTCTCCCATTCTCATTTTTCTATGAATGTTATGAAATATATTTTCTAACAATACCTTTACAAATAGGTAGAGGTGAATCGTTAGATCTATCATCTGATCTAATAATAAATTCATTAGATTTCTATATAGAATGTTTACTAATGACAAGCTTTGCTAATTAAATTCACCAGTAGGAAAAATAGTGTTGATATAGCAAATTTCTAAGAAAGAATTCAAGGTAAACAATAATAGTAATAATAAATTCTATTTTAAAGTTTCAACAAAAACATTTACTGTGGAAATAAAATAATAACGAGCATTTTATTGTTGATATTTTTGATCGTAAACCTGTATAACACGTTTATTGTTATCTAGGTTGCCGTTTTCACATTACGTAAGCAAATATAGGAAGGCAGATGGAAAAAAATAACCAAGATATTTCGACAATAGGCAACACTAAAGATCCGGAAAAGTTCAAACCGCATCGACACCGACCTGTCTCTCTATAAATAATTATGGATTTATGGATTTTGCCTTCCTCGCGTTCGTGCCGATCTTCGTTTCCACGGAACTTCTGCTTGTCTTGTTTCTGAATGTGCGGATCCTGGAAGTTCTTTTACCGGTCTACCCGTGAATCTTGTATTTGATTTATGGAAAGATAGTTCGCTAACATGAGTTATTTGCATGGCAAGCGGAAAAAGAAGGCAGAAATACAAAGGCAAAAAGAACGCTATTTGGAAGGCTAAGTAACTTTTCAATAATGATAAATGATATGATGTATAAATATAGTATATATGTATATATGACCTGTTTAAAGATTTTATAGCAGTATTGCTAATTAGTTACTCTAAGCTATACAGAAAAAAATAAATAGTTCACCGAAAGCAAATCATATTAGATTGGCCCCGAACAGTTGCTGAATTATCTACATATTTAGTTTATGTTTACACTCACTTTATACATTAAATCTATTAGGGCAACTTGAAATACTTGATATTATGCGTGAAACTAACAAAAGCGTTGAGCTATAAATTTATTCAATGAACATAACAAAAATATAAAGCTGAAACGAAAAATGCAAACAAAAAACGCGCCAATATTAATTACATTTTGAATTCAGGTAACAAGAGCAAAGCATCTGGCCAATTATAATTCACACATAATAAAAAAAGCCTCTCCTCAACATCATTTTTCAGCAAACGAATTAAATGACTGTTTACTTCAATCCCAATTTCAATTATGAAACTCACGCAAACCAGAATTCATTGTGATATTTGGAAAATGTCCTATAATAACAGTAACCTTTTAACTGATCCATAGCGAAATTGAAGTACATCAAACTATTTTGCTATTAAGTAACAGTACTTGTCCTGAAATTTATCGATACACTTCATACGTATTAAGGAAAGTTAGCCTTGCTATTTATTCTCCTTTAGAAATAATTATCAACAAATGCTTCTGTAGATGGAATATTTCCCTACAACCTAAAATCCTAAATTATACCTGCTTCTAAAAGGGCGCAGAGATTTAATAAAAAATACAGCCAATAGCAATTCTACCGTGCTGCCGAAAATTTGTGAAGATTACTTAAACTAGTTAGTCAACTATTTTGAAGAAAACTTTTATTTTTGTCCCTATCAGTATGGTTATCGTAAAAGCAAATCGACTGTCTTAGCATAATTAAAGTAATGAAGATAAAAAGCAATTGATGAATCACAAATGTTCAGCGATCTCACTAGATCTAAGCAAAGCTTCGATTGTGTCAAATCATTTAATATAAACAAATAGAGCATTATGGCATCAGAGATATACCGTCAAAATTATTTCAATCTAATTCATGTAATCGCAAACAAGTGGTGCGGATGTAAATTCAATTTTTTTACTCTTCAGATATTTTAGTTGGTGTTCCTCAAGGTTCGAATCTTGGTCCTACTTTTTTCATTGTATTTGCCAATGGTTTTATACCTAACTAACATACCGGTTAATCTATTACGCTCGATGATGATGTTACTGTTGTCAACAAAGGTGAAACAATTCCTTCTTTATATATAGTCACGAAAACAAATTATTTGGGACTGCTAGTGACTGGTTTGCAGTTGATAAATTAAAATTAAATTCTCATAAGACCCAAAAATTAACTTTTCCGTTGAAAAAGGTAATACTCAACTATAAATCTACACTAAATTGAAAACATCATATAAATGAATTATGTCCTAAACTTAATGCTTAATCAAATAAAAGGATAATGAACTTCAGACATGTTAATGTTGCTTTATTATTATACTATGCCAATTTCTTTAGTTTAGTTAATTACAATATAATTTTATGGAGAGCTTCACCATCCGCAATAAGTTTTCAAAATTCAAAAAAATATTAGAACCATTAGCACAGTATTACACACTGAACATTGTAAATCATTCTTTAGGAACTTGAGGGTGTTGACCGTTTCCTCTCTGTACATCATCTATAATAGCCTTAAAATACGTTAAAGAAAATTTCGGTACTTTTAAACAACGCTTACACTTACATGAGTACGATACAAGAACAAATATAAATTTACAGATTCCTTACCATAAGTAAAGGCGACTCAATTTTCTATCAAGCGATACAATTTTTCGATAATCTACCTCAGTAAAGAGGAAATCAATACCTTCAAGAGAGAGATGAAAAACAATTTTTATTAAATGAAGAATTAACTTTTTTATCTTGACATACATTAGTACATTTAAATTTTAATTTCTTTTGTATTTTCAATCAACAAATCACTTACAATGTATCACTTCAATAAACATATATATTTTTAGATTTTTTAAAATTTTACATATAATACATATTACTCAGGAAATTAATCTTATGGATGTATTTAATTAGTTCATTTAATTACAAGAATCTTTATAAAATATGTGATTTCTGTAATGAAATGTAATATTTATTGTATTAAAAAAAGGCACACATTTATTGTAGCAGATATTAACTTGAAAATGTTGCAAAAAATAGTAAAGAAATATAGGAATTAATATAAAAAGAATGGAACTCTAGTATTTTTAAACTATAATTCCCAAAAATTAAATAAGATTTAAGTAGTAAAAGAAGAGAAAAAAAGGGAAATTCAAAATATAACAAAAAGATTTTATAAAATTAAAGTTAATTATGTGTATTTTCAATTTACAAGTATATTAAATATGGTATAGTTATTTTAAAAACATTTCATTCAAAACAGCATTTGAATTAGCACAAGATACTTAATCTAATAGAATTTCATATAATATTATATTAAAGTTACCAATACTGCCGCAATTCGTAGGCAGCTGTATATGGAACAAAATCAAAGAAAAATTGATTGAAAGTGTATTCAATACGATGTGAAATTGAAAAAAAAACACAAAAAGAACGAAACACCTGACTATATTTATATTCCTCTTTCCTAGATATTCAAACCAATAATACTAGCGCAATGCTCACTTGCTTACACAAGAAGAGAAATCCTCCAAAGTGTAAACTATGCGTTGACCAGCAATACTCACCGAGTGAAGACATTTCGCAAGTGTTAATTGCCTCAGCCACGCACAAGCGTGCACGTATTACCGTCTGATTTTATGAAAGAAATATTCACATTTATTGTAAACAAATTCATTTAAGGAGGTTAACTGAACTCTCTAAGAAAAATTTGGGTCACTGGTAATAACCGACAAAATCGAAATTTCAACTTTTCAAGGTATACACACCAAGTGGCAGTTATTGCGCGCATTGCAAAATTCTATTTTCGGTTGTATAATAGAATGTTTAAATTTTATTGAAAGTACATGTTGGTGGTTTCATGTTTCATCATAATAAAAAGAAATTAAATTCCTATTAGGATTTTAACATTTTGACATTGCTATAAATCACTCTTCTTAAAACAAGACAGTAAAGCGTTCTTGGAATGCATTTTCGTGATTATACTTTCTCTTGCTTTTATATACAGTTCGCTATTAAGGTTTTCTTGGTTCGTTTTCAACTTCATCCGTCTAGTAAGAGTTTGGATAAATACTGGACTAGAAAAAATATGACAAAAAAATAGGTACTTTCCTTGGTAAAAATCACTTTTAATAATTTCGCAATGAATAAGGTAATGAAATTGGAAGAAAATTTTGAAATGTTGGAAACTTTCCACAATATAAAAAGTATGTCTGTTCTTTCAGAACAAATGCCCAGGGTTTAAAATTTATATTATATAATAATGTTGGTTTATCAAATTTTGATACCCTTACCCTATATTATTATTATTATTATTATTACAGATACGTACACGTATCGTGAACATAAATTACAAAAATCTAATTTGCTAGTTAGAATTGAATTGAAACTAATTAATTATTAAAAATTCATATCTCGGAAATATATCCATAAAAAAAAATATTTCGAGTTTAGCCGCCCAAAGAGGATAACCAAACAATAGCCGTATATAAAGTTTGCAAAATGCTAAAACTAATTATTTATTTCATATGCAACAGCTTTGTGATAGTCAGAATAATTTATATGTATTTCACAAAAATGTGCAGATGTATTGATGAACAGGGTATAGCATACTTCCATTTTCTAAATTTAATTTTAAACACACATGGTTATTTTATCATTTATCATAACGTGTTATTTCCGTTCCTGTTAAGAAGCTACAATGTTGCTACTAAATTTACTCACAAAGATTTTAACAAGTTTGTACGCATTTAACAAAAAACGCGACTCAATATTAAGCCTATAAAAGTTTAGC
>RXPK01001007.1:0-104414 GCA_004143645.1 Protaetia brevitarsis | reverse complement strand
GGAAGTTGAACAGAATAAAGTTGAAAATAATTTAGCGATGATCAAAGTTAAATTGCAATTAAACTCCATTCGAAACTACTAAAAACTTAAGACAGTGGTTCCACTTCTTCCTATTTTTATTTAAAATATATTTAGGTGGATTGTTAATAAGATGTGGTAACAGTAAATCGAATAATCGTCCATAAACATGTGAGGAGAAAGACTGTTACCTTTACATCTGGGTCTGATAAAAGATGGCTTACTGATGAAATTAAAAAACATGTATTCTATAAAAAGACATCACTTGAAGAATTAAACGAAAACAAAGTTAGTAAGCAGGAGTATAAGATTATTGTGATCATCCTAAGCGAGTATTTTAGGATTCGCGAAGGAGATCGTATGCTGCATATATAAATAATGCCTCAAATAGATAAATATCGTCAGACAGATACTGGGTGCTTCCAAAAGACAAGCGTCTCAATTTAAATGATTTTGGTATGACTTGCAAGGAAAACAGCAATAGTTGATTCATATATCCCTGTAAATATACACACAGAAACAACGAAATACCTTTAGAAAACGTTAAATACATACCTGATTCCTTAGAGCTATAATCTAATTAACCACCCAAAGGTTGCTGGAGCTGCTAACAGCTTAAATAGCACTAAAGCAACACTGGTGGACGGAGTTCAAACTTGTCTCCTAAAGAGTTGTTCAGAGGACATGGCTTTCCCATCAGCTGATTTAATAAACATGGATTTCCAGAGTGACGTATTCCCAGACTCGCGAAAATAGCTATTTGTAATGAAACATAATATAATACATTCACGCCAAAATGGCTTCATCAGAGACAGGTCAACGGCGAGAGCAGCATTCCAACTGGATCGATGGCATCACTGAATCTGAAATTTGTGCTTGCGCTCTAATGGATTTGTCGAAAGCGTTTGACTATGTATATATCATTATCAACATCTTTTGTGAAAATTGAAAAAAAAAAATGGGAATTAGAAAAATCGCGTTGAAGTTTATGAAATCTTACCTAACAAAGAGGAAACAATGAGTAGTGGCTTATGATTGTGGACCGAAATTTCCTTGAACTGGCAAACGATTCGCATTGGCATCCTCACGGAACTGCGCTTGGGCCGCTATTGTTTCTGTTATATATCAATGACTTGCCTGAAGTTAGTGATTGACTAGTTATTTTATATGCAAATGACACCACCTGCACGCGAACGAATCTGTCAACAAATTAAAACTACGCTTGAAGCTAATCTAAAATCTAATCAAGAATGGTGTGTATATAATAATTTAAAACTGAACGCTAAAAAAACTAACATTATTATCTTCAACTCAAATCCACACGCACTAACAAACGGATGTAATGATCAAGTACTTACTTGTGTTGACTGTGGGCGCTTTCTTGTACTATTGGTGGATAGTGACTTGTTTTGGAGACCTCACATTTGATGATTTAGCGCCCCAAGGTTGGGAAGCTTCTATTATAGCCTGAAAGTGAATTGGCGAAGTGTGAGCGCTGACACTGCGTTAAAGGTGTACTACTCCTGTGTGTACCTCTGTGGATGTCAACCGGAATTTCTTGCTTCGAAGGCCTGTATCAGAGCAGTGTTCCAATTAAAATATAGAGACTTGTGTAGGTTAGTGTTTACCGGACATAATATACTTACTCTGTAAACACTTTTTTGTAAAAAAAACACAGAATTGTTTCATAAGTGTAGACTTTACCATGAACGCGACACGCGTATAAAACTTAATTCACAATTGCTCCCGCCATAGACGTATCTGACGAGGGTGTAAAAACAGGTACTGTAGCAATGTATCAAAGTTAATAAACACTTACCCTCGAGTTTAAAGCAAATGCCATCTAAGCAATTTAAAACAACATTAATTTTAATGCACCTTATATTCTCTAATTGTATATTTATTTTGTTAGTAGCTTTTTTGTGTATTTGTTATTTTTGTGTTTTTTCCTTTTTATATAATTGACGTATTCTATGCTGTAATGCATAATGGAATAAATATGGATTTGTTGTTATTAAAAAGTACCGGACCAAAGTGATTTGCTCTATAGCAGAGAGTTAAAATTACTATAGTAAAGTGTAATGCCTAAAATGTGAACACCCTATAGTAAACTACAGGAAATCGGATACAATAAGACGGACAAGTCCGAGTTAAATTAATTGATTGAGAACAAATGTATGGAATCGGTTCTTAACAAAACGGAAAACAGAAAATATGAGATTCAAAAATAAATTAATGAAAGAAGAACAAATGATTACACATTAAATTGTATTCTACAAGAAAGGAGCATAACGAGAAAGATGAAGCATATATACAGTCATAGTGTTAAGTCTTAAGTTTTGTCATGCAGAATGTTGGTAAATTAATGGCAATCGATATAGAATATGTGCTTAGTGTATACTATAATCGTTGCACGATTTCTTTCTGATAATAAACGTAGACAGAACCTAGAGAGAAGGTTAATTAACTTGGTTTGGACATACAAAGCCAATACCACCTGAACAGAGAAGATAAGGAAAACGACGAAGAAGCAACGCTCGTGAGATATCTATAGGGGGATAATGATGTAAAGGATATGAGATAGGAAACATTGTCGCCACACAAAATGTGAACGCCCAAGATTTTAATTTCAACAAAGACTTTTCATAAATATCTATAAGCTAATGTAGTTGTAAGCAAGTGTGTAAACTCTGCCACATTTTAGATAACATAAAATATGTAAACACTTAATTACTGAAAAGAAATAACCAGATATTTTAGTAAAGATTATAAAGGGCATAGTTGATACACCGAATGGAAACTATTTGCACACGCGACAGTTCAATTATACGCTGAATGCTTAACTTAATGGGACTGACGACCATCGGTACTGATAATAACGGCAGTTGCGTTGAAATATACGTTCAGCACATAAATTAAATTGTTGCGGTTTAGTGTTCATTGGGCACATCTAGCTTTATTGATAAAGCTACGGTTTCCACGTTCGTTGTATTAGTGACGAGACAAACGTTTTCCTTTATACAGGCCATTATTACGTGAATTACGATTATAATAGAATATCTTTCATTAGAGTTCGCTCTGCAAAGTGGCTTTAATTATTCCGTTCAGAGTTTAAAAGATCTTTTTTGAATAAAACCAATAGTATCGATTGATTTTTACACTATATTTACTAAATACGACAACATGCCACCACAAAACCTCACAGTATTTATTAACAATGTGAATAAACAGTGACTATGAGATTGTGTGGTTAAAATACATGCAAGAGGTTTAATAACAAGAAAATTAAATTTTTTTTTAGTCTATGTAACTTCAAACGTTACGTTGGTGATTGTTTTCTTGGTATATTTGTTTCTGAAGAATTGAGCAGTTATTGCACCATTTCTTGATGAATGAAATAAAAGATCGACAGCACTTGTGAAATTAATGTTGAATATTACTTTATTTTGAACCTTCTGTATATCTAACGAGTATTAATTTGCACGTCGCCATATAAACTTTTTCGAGGAGGTTGTGAGGATTTTGAGGATAACGAGCGCCTTGAACCTTCAGCATATCAATAACCGATGAGAGCATCGTAAATAGGAAGAAAATAGTTGGGAACAAGTACTGCATCACTGTCAAAAAGTTTGCTAATAATGTCAGCATATAGACTATAAAAAAAATTCTTTTCACATATTTTCAGTTTGAAATGCGTAGCAATGAAGATTGTTTGCTGCATTTGACCAAAAGCATTGATCGGCAGCTGCTGAATTAAGCCAATGACAACTAGAAATTGCTTTAACAAGTCGGAATTGAGATAGATGTGTCATCAAATTCAAGATTAAATGGTAGACTTAGTTTTCCTAAATAGCCAGGATTAGCAAATTCAATACTCACAATTAGTATAATCCATATTTTTCAACATATCACCAATATTTATTACCGTGAGTTTACAAGAGACATATGTAAAAGCCAAACAAATAAACACATAAATATTCCGCATTCCGTAATTAGATACTGTCTCAATTTAAACTTAAATCCTTTTTTATATGCAATCTGTTCAATTCGAGGGGAACAGCATTACAAAATGCGTGCCAAAAAAATTGCAACACTTTGAAGGAGCTAAGTTACAAAGCTGACAATCTAGGCAAGTTTCAAGTAGTAAATCATAAATACTAGCTTTCAGTAATAAATCATAACAACTGGAAAATAAATTATCAATAAAATATCACATTCCCACAACTTTATGCACTGTCTAATTCTGAATGAGTTAATCAATCTCATCCCAGGCTTGCTGTACATAACGACGAAATTTCTGCAAGGTGGCTGCTTGTGGTAAACGACTTATGTAGCGGCCCATCATATCCCACACATGTTTGATCGGGTTTAAATCCTGAGAGCGAGCAGGTTATAAGAGAATTTCTACTTCCTCTTCATGTATAAAGTTCTGACAGATGTGGGCAATGTGAGTATCAGCGACTTTTTACATGTAGTTAGTTGCTTTGTCAGGATTTGCCTTTGTATTGACTTTTCCGAAGTGCTGCGTTTTTTTTTTGGCACCTAGTTTATATTTTACCAGTCGTAAATTCAGGACCCCTTTCGTAATATGTTATATTGTGGTACATAACGGCTACCGTTCCGGGAAAATATATAATATAATAGTTTATGTCTCGATTTTTTTTTGAAAGTGTTTATATTTTCCAAATACAGCATTGGAATCCGAAATATATGTGTATTAGGAAGGAACGTGATGATTCTATGTTATGGAACTAACCTTTACAGATGATGCGTATTTAGCCGCAGCATACAGCGTGGTATACGCTTCTGTAGCACAAAAGCCCTTCCGACGTGACACGATCTACCCCAAAATACGATACTGTACATCAGCACTGACTTCACACACGCCATATAATAATTGCACAGGTATCGCATTTACTAATCCCCTTTATCTAGTTTTTTTTTAATGTACTTAATCATTTTGGTATCCCCAGCCCAGTGAAGGTTACAGCCATACTCTCAGACTTAGCCCTCTTTTCAGGCAAATCATCCGCTATTCCTGGACTGATTGTTTGGGGCCCGTAAGAGAAAATTGAAAATGACACCGGTCTTATCATGGTGCAGTATTATACCACTCACTGCAGCCGAAAGACTGGCAACATCGTCCCTCGAGACCCAAGTGATGTCGTCCGCAAACTACAGCTCAGCATCGGGAATATTATTAGAAAAGTCATTTACATATATTAAATATAACAAAGTTCCCACAACGGGGCCCTGCGGCACTCTTTTTTCAGTTCTCGACCAAGAACACAAAACACCCGACCCCGGTCCGATAAATGCACACCCTCTGCTAACGATCCGAAAGATAAGAATTTAATAGATTGTGTGCTGTTCCCCTGAACTACTAGTTGTACAATTTATTTAATAAAATGGCGTTTTACATCTCTTAAAACGCGCCCGACAGGTCGAAAAAGACCGCACAACATGTCGCCGGCTATCAACGTTGTTGAGTATGGTGGATATAGAGATACAGAGGGTCTTTTCACGTGAGGCGCTGATAATCTGATGCGCACCAAAGAAGATCTGGAGGTGATCATACAAGACTCTTTCAAATAATTTTGAGAAGGTTGTGGGCAAGACTGACACTGTGCGATGATTACTAGTCTCCGACCTCTAGCCATTATAATTAGGGACAGATTTGGCTTGTTTTAACTTTTCAGGGGAAGTTGTTTCAGTTAATATTAGAATCACTAGATAAGTCAAAACCTTGTACATGTAATTTGCGGTTGTTTTTACAATAAATGGCGGTATTTGATCGAGACCGCTTTACTTTGTTAGTCAGTCTTCTGCATTTAGCTTAAGCAAATAAATATTTTAAAAAGTTTTAATTTCCATAATTGTCTCTATCTACACTGTTTATAAGCAAATATTTGACTTTTAACTAATTTCATGAGGTTTTTTTTACGTTCTGACGATTATTTCTAATCGAATCACGTAGCGAAAACATATTTAACAAATATAGTGATTGTTTAGAACTACTCTACATTTTATATATTATAAAATTTGCTTAAATGACTATACTTGCCGATTGTATACTTTTGTAGAAACATGAAATAAATCTAAAATTAACACTATCAATTTTGCAATAATCTAACCAGTACATAAAACGAATTAAACAATCTGAAATAATAAAATGCCTTTTTATGTATAAGACGATAACACTAGACATTTATGGATACCTACATAAAGTAATCCAATAACTGAGGGAACTGTCCCAACAATTCCAGACATATTACATATACCTCCGCACGTACTTCCGTGGGGAACACTGTAATGGGAATGTTTAGTTAAAGTACTGTAGTGGAAATAATACTTACCCCGAAATAATTTTAAGCAATATTGTGTCTACCATCAAAATTACTCAAAATTTAATCTTGCGGAAGGTAGCAAAACTTTAGGCTCTAGAATAGGAGTTCTGCCCTTCTTACCATTTATTTTACTAGCGTCCGGTGTATATCATTAAAATATATGTTGTGGAAGTTGATATGTGCTATTTTTATAATCTTTATACTAAAATAAGTTTACATATAAGAAATGTGGCGAGTGGATGACGCAGCAAGTGCTGTGGTAGATTAGGTGTAAACCAGCAATATTTTGTCAAAATTTTAGAAGAAATACACTGTTCCTTGAAATGACTGTATACTTAGAGTAACCGGCATAAACCTTGCAAGATATAGAAATTGTTTTATTATTAATCTGTTTGATACTTAATCAATTTTGCCAATTCTTGCCTGATAGAAATGAGCGTAAACATTAAATTGATATTACTATTATTTGCCGTTGCAAGAGAAATAAATAAATTTTAGGACTATTTCTATTGCAAACTGCATAATAAACATTGCTTCTGCTAATAATGTATTTCTGCTAATAACTGTGATAATTTAGAGAAACTTTTCCCAAGAAAAAATTTTCCTCACGCAGAATTCGAACCTACACACTCTCGTTTAACGGACGAACGCTCTACCATTTGAGTTAGCGAGGCATATGCAGGTTATGTAGCTTGCAGTAAAAAAATAGTAAAAGTTACCTATTCCTTTTAGATGTAATTCCTTACAGCAGCACGTCTCATACTGAAAATATACTTTCTAGTTAACTCAGTTTCAGTTAGTTGTGCAAGAACTGACAAAATTGTTTAAGCATCAACCAAGTACGGAGATTTTACTTTGGTTGAATTATTAAAAACGACAAAAAAGTAAATATGTAATTTATTTAAAATATATTTGAAAAGAAGTAGTCTTAGATATCGTGTAATCTAACCTCACTTCTTTTTAAGTTTTACATCTTTTCAAATTTATCGTCCTAATAGTGGTCAGGTGACATATGTCAAAAAAATTTTGAGATTGTTAAACATCTATTCCCCCAAAAGAAATTCCATGGCTTAGGTATAAGTTATTGCTTTCGGTGTTTTAATTTAATGTTTTCATTGTATATAATTGCTTCTGGTGTGCTTCAAACATGAACGATAGAATAACTTAGGAGAATGTAGTGCGATTTAAATATTTATGATATAAATAGGTGCTTTCTAAACACACGACGCGCATTCAGCTGACATATCCCGAATGAATCGCGAATATCTAGCTATCTCAAAAAGAAGCTTCAGGATATCGTGCTTTTGAAATAAACGGACGTCGAGAGAATAAAATATACGCTAAGAACGCGAAAAACAGTCACACATTTCTACTTAAATCCTTCCTAGCTCTGTAGAAGATTACAGTAAAACATTGTGAAGCGTTGAGCAGAATTGTGGTAGTAACTAAGGAGCTTGGAAGAATTGAAATGTCATGTGTTTATTTCTACAACGCATTGAATTGCTGGAAACTAGTAACAAACAATTTACATGTTATGATTTCTCCGTTTTATTAAGTGAAATGAATTTTCTGCGAGTGATATTTTAAGTATAACGTACATTTTTCTAAACAAAAATGAAATTACTCTTATAACATTGTTATTCCAAATTTATCGATCAAATTGTATATTCATAGAAAAAGCAAATTATGCTCTTTAGAGATAGAGGAAAAGTTTGAAGGCCAAAATTGTTTGCTTGAATGAATTTTATTTAACAGGTAGGAAAGTTGTAGTAGTGGATACAATTTCAAGAAAGAATTAATAACTACAATATAATGTTATATTTTGCATTAGAGTTTATAATAATATACCACGAGTATCTTATCGACTTATAATGCGTTAAAATACTTACCAATATATTTTATTTATATTTAAACATAGAATGGATTATTTGCATGGTGATGAAACTCCTCAAAGAAATTTTTAAAGTACAGGAATTTGTTGTACCATGCACATCGTACGAAAGCGCAAATCTTTTAATAGTAATAATAATAATAATAATAATAACCGAATTCGTTAAGGTAATGAACCAAGGTTATTTCAGAACTATCTAAACGTTAGGAATACAATATCTGCTAATTAGTGTCTAAAATAAAGTAAATAAAAGCCGAAGGAACTTTAAACAGCTATTTACATCAACCAAATCAACTGCTAAAAAAAACTTGCAACATAGGTGTTGCCTCAAATTAGCAATTATATATTTGAAGAAAAATATCTGCTTGTGACCTGGTGCTTCAAGGTTTCTAACGACTAAAGGTTACTGAAAATATAACCTCTATTGGAAGTATGTAAAATATAAGAGTTATCACCTATTCTCTTTCAGGTGTTTCCCAAATAAAGATTTACAATTTCAATTAGGTTAAAGCAGCGAACAGATAAGACATGAAGCGTCACTTGTTGTCGCCACCTTTAAAAATTTACCGCCGGAAATATTACTTTTAGAGCTACTTCATTATTTTAGCGCCAGGTGCCTCAGTTATCTTCCTGTTCTTTTACACCAATCATAAAGAGCATGTGTTAGAGAGGGAAGTACTATCTTAACTAAAAATGGCCGCCATTTGTCATCTGCTGTCTGTGCTGCGTTAAAATGGCATCAGATTAAATACGCTGTATTTTAATTTCGAACTTAGAAACACTCTTTTTAAAATAGCGAAACGTTAGGTAGGTATACAACTTCCGTTAAATTATGGGGCACACGCTGATGATTAAATATAGAATCCATTACATAAACATTGATAATGGTTTATGGATTATCAATAATCATTGCACAAATATATTGTACGCTGGAATCGCGATGAATTAAAGGCAAAATTAATATGATGTTACATTATATGCGCACCTATATGGAGTTAGCTATAAGCCACTGCATACACAAGCTGTAAATATGATAACTAAACGACCTTTATATGCAAGCAATTGTTATGGTATATAGTTACTGCCTCTAGCGTTCAGCTATCACGCGCAGAGAATATATATTCAAGCTAAGAATTTTCAATTCCGTTGGTACAGCAACAATCCCAGAAAGCAATTGCCCCTGGCTATTTACTTGTTTTGCAATGCTCACTTTTCTGTGGAAGGAAACTTTTCTAATTTAACTAAAGGTTGCTTGTTTTAATGTTATATGGAAACAATCGCACATCACTAAAGCGTTTTCGCTCTTTAATGCATTCACTTATTCTTGGACGAAAGTGCTATGTTTTTCTTTTGCCAATAACTTTTATATCTACTGATGTGTACCATCTACCTAATAAGATAAAATCGAGTTAGCTTACAGGAAGAAATCATATGGTAGGGAATATATGGGTAAAAACCTTTTAGCAAATATAATGTGTGTCATTGAAACTATCTATATATAAATAATTTTAATTAACCCCTTCGTACATTGCATAAAAAGTTATTCAGATGCTTCTACCTTCTCCTCTCTCAATCTTTTAAAACGAAATTCAGAATACAATTTTGTAATTTTTCTTTTTAAATTTTCATATTTATGTACAATTAGTTGTATAAACTCTCAGTAGATTTATTGCGACTTTCAAACCTAGAATATATGCGTTTAGATAGACATACTTACTTGTCATTCAAATTAGGTCTATTAAGCTACTGGAATAGATAGTGTTCGAACATGATTAAGATGTATCATTTAGATATACTCAACGTCATCTATAATCCAGGATTAGAGAGGATGTGATTATATCAATTAAGGAAGCCGTTCGCTAATCATTAACGATTTAGTAAACTTGATTTGCAATTAGACATACCCAGCAAAGCTTCTAGGGTCACCTATCGAGTGCAGTGGCTTTGTGTATATAGGTAAGCATTGATTTAAACGGTAGTTTATATGTAAATTTTTTATAAAAATAAATGTGAATAATTATGTAAAACATTCGAACAAAGAATATATCTAATACAAACCACGTTCCTAATTTATTTATAAAACTAAAGATTATGCAAAGTTCCTGCGTCACTCGGAAATACCTCATCTCAAAATGGCTGTCAAGTTACGAGATGTATGGTTAGTAAGTAGACATCTACCGAAAAATACTCTATAGATGTATAACTTACCCCTAGAGTATCAATGAAATTTGAAAAGGACAACATAGTGTAAGTTTTTGAGTCATTTAATGTCAATATAACATGCGGAGCACCACAAGGCTCTGCTCTAGAGCCCACGTTGTTTTTGATCTACGTGAACGATTTGTTTGCTCATTTGTCATCTTGTACATTTTCATAATACGCTGATGATACAAGCTGTATCATATTCCACTCTACCCGCGGCAGCGTATCTGTCTTAGTCGATCTAGTTGCCTCTGAAATGTTTGACTAGTATAGGAATAACGGTCTTGTCTTGAATGGTGGAAAAGCTAGTTTTATGACATTTAGAACTGTACTTGATAAAACTGAATCAATGGCTTTGCACATCGATGGGGAAGTGAAACAGGAATTACTAGTGAAGTAGAATTTTAGGAATAACGGTGGATTCTACTTTACGTTTGAGTCACACTGTCATGAGTTGGAAGTGAATATCGTCGGCAATATATGCTATCCGATCTTTAAAAAGTCAAGTGGGCATACATTGCTTAAAATTATTTTGTTTTGCATATGTGGAGATGCGTCTGAGGTATGGAATTGCTTTCTGGGGAAACTCACCTATTGTTTCTTTTGCAAAAGAAAATTATTAGATCTATGGTTGAGGCATCATTTTCTGAATCATGTCGTCTTTTATTTAAAGAATTAAATATTTTAACATTAACAGCGCTATACATTTATGAAATCATATTTTTTTTTTTTATAAAACAAACGAATTAACCTTTACCAAAAATAGTGATATCTACAATAAAATGGAAACACGTAAAGCACATAATCTTAATATACCCGAACATAGAACAAAGTTGTTTGAGGCGAATCCGAGATATAAGGCTATAGTACTGTACAATAAGTTACCAGTAAATTTAAAAACCCCGTCAACTTTATCTAAATTCAAAGCTAAACTTAAGTCATTTTTAAATAATCATTCATTTTACACTATGAACGAGTACTTAAATATGTAATTTTACATGTAACATCTATTATTTTTTATATTATGAACCATTTTAATTCTAAATTTTCTTCTTATACTTATTAAGAATTGTGTAATTTTTTAACAATGTCTATGTTGTGTGCCTATGTATTATAATAATTATTATTATTATTAATTTATTTTACAATGCATAAAATATTATAAAATTTCATGAACAATTCGCGGAATTGCGAAAACTTGCAAAAATTTCACAAGTGAACGATATAATAGGTATCTCTTCAGTAACTACCTGTTGATCCGAACGCTTTACAATTTGGAATCTGTTTACAGTCGTATATTTATTGTTTTGAATGTTTACTACATATTTATATCGACTGAGCCGCAAATGTGGAAAGTGAGCGAAGCTCACAAGAAAGAGACGCAGAAGAGAAAGATTTAATCAGAATTCCGAGAAAAAAATAGGTCTTCTTGTAGACATTCCGAAAACTGGATGTGGAAATACAAATAATGGAAATGCTGCAAGATGTTTCTTCTCAACTCCATCTCTATCAGTGGTAATTGCGGGGATTGACGTAGAATTAATTAAATCAACAGTATTATGAAATCCATATCCATAATTTCGAGTTGAATTGTTTGAAAACTATCGATAAAAACGTTTTATTAAAAAATTAGTGCGTAAAAAATAAAGGAAAATTTGTTTCGCAGATTCATCATTGGTGCATTATTTATTAAGTTAATTTAGTGTTACGCAAACAGCACATAGAAAGTTAGACAGAGATAACAAGAAACTTGGCCCCATGAAGACATTATTATTATTACTGATACTATTACCAAGGATATCATTAAAATTTTAAAGTAAAGTGAAAATCATTTTATACTTATTCTATAGCTGCACTTATTCCTAAACGATACCCATACTTCCACCCTCACCAATGGCTGAAGATGACATGCTGCATCAAAACTTTTTTCATCACTGATTCTATGTTACTTGAAGCCGATATGGTTAAATTTTCACCTCGTTATCAGATCCTAAACCACTACGAAACGGTTCGAAACCCTTCTCGGTTTCCTATTACTAATGCAAACCCAGTACACACAAGACTCGAGAACAACACTCGCTTTTTGCAACGAATTTCTACTAAACGCTATTCACTAAAGTTTCACTAAAGTAAACACTGTCGCACACTGAGAAGCTGGTTTGCTTCAAGATACCAAGAGTTGCTTTAAAGTTACTAGATTGTAAAGTTGAATATCTGCAAGCAAATATTTGATTACCTGAACCAAAGTTTAATTTAATCAAAGCTTATTTAAAATAACCAAATATGTTTCTTAGTTAATTATTTTATTCTTGGCAAAATATATTTTGTCTCAAAAAAATCGGTTTTTCAGCGTACAAATATGAAACTCGGCAAACACCAGGAATTTTGAGTGAATTACGATATTTGACAGAAAAGGGATCTGAAAGCTTGGCGTTAGGTTTGGAAATAGTTTTGATGTATTTGAATAGGGTTTCCTTTGTGTGGTCAGTAACACTAGAGACTAAAACCCAAACAAAAACAAAAAGCAATCACTACTATCTTTGCAAATCTTTCTATCATACATTTATTTATCTCATTTGTTTGTATCGGTAATTTTTGGTTTCCTCATTATTTGTAATAATTTAGCATTGTAATTCATCAGTAGCTTCGTAAATCCAAATGGAAACGTAAATAACAGAATGCGCCAATAACACAACATGCAATCAAAGATGTTTAGATTCGCCTAACTCTCTTTTGTTAAACAAATTCTGAGAACATCTTTCTTATAATATCCGGAATTATATTTGGTTGCTCTGAAACGACTATGTACTTATGATCAACAGCCTGGAAACTCGCTTTGCAGCCATATGTTAGTGAGAGTGGTATATTTGAGTATCTAGTCGGCCAAAAGATATTGGAATATCTCCATATTAACTTACATATACGGAATAGGTCAGGTGTCCTTGTAGGGGTATTTCATCCAGGAAGCTTTTAAATTTCTTTAAAAGAAAAATTAATACGTAATATAATATAATTATGTGGCTTCCCAACTTCAGGGTGGGAGGGCACACTTATATTACGGGCACGATGCTGGACGGGCCATTGCTGCAAATGCCCACGGACAATATGGCACCCGAAATTATCTTCACTGAAAAGGTGAAAATCTCCATACCGAACAGAGACCAGGCACGTAGTGAGATCACTGCTAATGATAACTGGTTCACGGACGGATCCAAATCCAACCAGCGCACAGGAGCCGGTATTTGTGGGCCCAGTCCAAACCAAAGGATATCCATAAGCCTGGGGAAACATACAACGGTCTTCCAGGCAGAGGTATTCACCCTTGCAACCTGTGCAGAAATGATTGCAAAAGGGGGCTACATGAGGAGGAAAATTAATATAATGACTGACAGACAGGCTGTCATCAAGGCAGTCTCAAACTCCGTAACTAGGTCAAAACTAGTTAGAGACTGCAAACAATACCTCAATGCACTGGCACAAGACCACACGGTGTCTCTGATTTGGGTGCCGGGTCATGAGGATATAAAGGGCAATGTAATAGCCGACGAACTAGCGAAGGAGGGCTCTAAGAGACACTTCAGGGGTCCAGAGCCCGTATTTGGAACATTCCGCAAGAAGGGAGATCTGGACCTGGTTACAAAAGAAAGTACAAAGCAATGGAGGTCGACTGAAGGTCAACTCTATACCAAAGCACTGATAGGGGATCGGGATGTTAGTTTCTCTGATAACTTACTCAGGCGCAGTAAGAAAGAACTTAAAACCATTACTGGGTTGATAACTGGACACTGTCTCCTGAAAAAGCATCTATACAACACAGGCCGAGTAAGCGAACCGTGGTGTAGAAGATGCGAACTACAGGAGGAAACGAGTTTACATGTAATCTGCACATGTGAGGAACTGAAGGTATTCAGGCAGAAATATTTTGGGAGAGATCTATTGGAGCCCACGAAGGTTCTCAAGTTTCCACTGGGCAAGATACTGGGCTTTATAGAGAACACCAAGCTGCTCGAGTGGAAATAAGAGAATTAATAGGGATGGTGTAGAAGATGCGAACTACAGGAGGAAACGAGTTTACATGTAATCTGCACATGTGAGGAACTGAAGGTATTCAGGCAGAAATATTTTGGGAGAGATCTATTGGAGCCTCGAAGGTTCTCAAGTTTCCACTGGGCAAGATACTGGGCTTTATAGAGAACACCAAGCTGCTCGAGTGGAAATAAGAGAATTAATAGGGATGGTACAATGAGCACCTAGCCCAAGTGCCCGGACATTAAGTGTTCACTCCAACTTTAATGAATGAATGAATGAAATAGTATATAATAATATTCGAAAAAATGTTATCTGGTCGTTATAGTTATGCATACCGTTGTTAAATTAGAATTACCTTCATTCCACTAAGGACAAGTTTGAAAATTGACATTTCCATTCGAAGAAAATGTTTACTCATATGTAAAACTTTCATGCTTCGCCAAAAAAATGTCATCTTCTAACACTCCTCGAATAAGACAACAAACACTAATTCGCTATCATAATACAAAAAAAAAACCGCGGTTTGCATCAATCATAGACACGTATTTGCCGGATTTTAAGTATTACACCATTATGTACTTCTTTTATTAAAATTAATTTTAATGTTTCTAATGGTTAAAATTGACTGCAGTCTCCAAAGTGAAGACCTGGCGAGGATAAGGTTTCTAATAATGGGCGTGGAGAACCCCAGAGCTACACAAAGAAGCCGCTCTCAAAGATGATAGGCTTATTTAAGAGGGCAAAGTTAGAGAGCACTTTCTAGGAAAAAGCGAGCACAATGGATCCAGACCATAGGCCACCCCAATTCTAATCTAATCTAATCTGACTGCAGCCTCTCTAGCTGTTTTATGGATCATTTTTACACTTAAAACCAAGCTATTTCTAATACATGTGTCTACATTATAAACCCATTCAAATTGAATACTCTAGAACCGTATAAATTTAACCCAATAACAAACTTAACATTGCAACTATATATCCACATATTGGGCAAACTTGGCACATAACTGAAAAAATAAACACCTAGTGGGCGTATATTGACATGTAGATAACACGATAAAAAAATAACTCTTCTTCTTCTAAAACCAACAGCAAAAAAGTGGTTCTGACTTAAACAGAAACGTTATGTTTTAATGTTACCCAACTAGATCAAAGAACTAAGCAGTTTATATATGCTAGACGGATATGTAACCGCCTCTCACTTTGGTAAAGTGTCTTGCACATGCTATTTAATGTTTTAAGTCCATCCTTTGATTGTAACAGTTGCTTTGTTATAAATCGCATTATATTTTATGGAAACGCCTCAAAGCAACTAAATTTACTTATATTCTATGCTATTCAGCAAATCGTAGGTGATGTTCTAGTTGAATTTGTTGGAAATTTTCACATTAATAAAGGTTTATTAAATGAATTATTACAACACAGCAACAGTATATCTAAATTATCTGCATGAAGGGCGAAAGAAAGCTTGGCGCTAATAAATGGTTCAAATCGCTTTTAAAGGTAGTAGCAATGATGATGTTAGTAGACACCAGGTGCAATATAATAAAATTAGCGAAGCGCGTTGTTCTCGAGAGGAGCTTCGGGGCGAAATAAACTGCTTTTCCCTGAATTAATGATAGAACAGGGTTTTAACGGCAAGCAGATAGATGAATGAAAGTTTTGACATGGAACGTTAACAAATTGTCTCGCAATTCATTACGTTTCCCACTCTGCTTGTATAAAACAATGACTTGCGAGGAATAAAGCCCCTTAAGCTGAGCAGTAATCTAATCTGGTATATAATTGGGTAGGTAAGGCAAGTAACCTTTGCTTTCCTTCTTTATTTATGTTTACCATCTTATAGTATAAAAGTCTAACCATTCATTCTTGTCGTCTTTGGACTAATCTCTATTTTCTTATGTATAAAATTGAAAACAAGAAAAGTTTACCTTGTCATACCTGCTCGACGGAGTAAAAATTTAATTATCTGAAAAATATACAATTCAAACGAGTAAACGTCAAATTATAAGACATATCTTACGTACCGATTCATTGAGCTCATATCATCAGATACTGTACTGAAAAATATCCGCATTTAAGTATATTAACAGATACTTCTCAAAATAGTAGTAATACTATAGAGCACGCATGAGATAGCCCTATTATCAATGCAATACTTGAAGGGAATTTATTACTTATCGTTCCGCTTGTTTAAAGCAACAACCCTTAGGTATGCGATTATTTGGATGGATACATACCTGCATCAGTATTTATTATATTATACAATCCTTCCTTTGAACGACTTCATCATATGAGGTCTCCAAGTTTTGGGCAGGAAAGCACTGTACCTCCTGGATTAGATTGGAAGAGATAGCAGCCACATTGGTCGATCAGTCGTTGCGTCCATTGCGGTTACTAAGGCCTATTGTAGAGTGGATGTTATCTTAATATCTTATCCTATTCATCCAAGGTCCTTAAAAAAGCTCAGAGTCCTACTGTTAGTTATATTGATTAACACTAACACTGACGCTGTTGGAGATATGAACAAATTCTTTATCAACACCCATCCCGGGAATATTGGTCCAAACATTCCTGACCGCTCGAAAGTAGAATCTGCGGCCGGCAGCTGTTACCTTTTTCCCACTGATAGCACCGAGGTTATCACTGCGATTAACAGCCTGAAGAACACCACAGCGACAGATGATGACGGTGTTATTGTGGCAACGCTACAGTGCTGTGCGCATTATTTAGCTATCCCGATTGCACACCTAATAAATCTATCCTTCCGGACTGTGAAGTCTCTACAAGATTTGAAACACGCTCTCATTGTACCAGTACATAAGAAGGGCCCAAAAGAAAATTTTACCAACTATAGACTCATCGCTCTGCTGTCAAACGTGTCGAAAATTTTTGGAAGAGGGTTGTCGAAACCAGAATGATAAAATTCTCTGCGATAATCAAAACGGATTTATAAGAGGACGTTCAACAGCAAGAGCAATATTCCGGCTGGTCGAGCAGGTAACGGAAAATATAAATTCGAAAGAATCAACAGCCTGTGTATTCATGGACCTCTCTAAGGTTTTCGATAGCATAAACTATGAAGTTCTGTTGGTTAACTTAGAAAAAATAGGATTCAGAGGATTGATTCTCCGGTGGTTACGGCTATTTTTGACCGGCGGAGCACAATCTGTTCAGACATGTAACGAGCGGGCACTGAGAATCACTGCTGATCAGGTGAGGGTGAAAATAAGAGTTGCCCAGGGATCCATATTAGGCCCTCTGCTCTTTTATTATACATTAACGATTTATCGAGGTTCACTAAATACCGTACAATTCTATATGCAGACGATTCTACAGCTATTATTATCTCAAAGACTAAAGATATAGAAGGAGACTTACTTGACAATCTTACACAGTTTCAGTCCTGGTTCAACAGGAATGATTCGCAATTAAACATTGAAAAAACGCGGTTGGTGACCTTTGGACCTACCTCGAGGAAGCTTGTGGGATTTGGAAATGGGGAACTTACCTGTGAGGACAGCGCGCCTTTTCTGGGACTCAGCATCGATTCGGAGCTTCTGCTTCTGCTTGCCGGCTTATGCTTCTGCTTGCGGATATCTCGAAAAATAATTATTAGTGCCAGCCATACTACGCACTCATATATTCCAGGTTTCAGTACGGCATCATTTTCTGGGGAAATTCTGCTCAATTCTCAAGAGCCTTGATCCTGCAAAAGACTTGTTTAAGAGCGGTATTCGGTAGGAACAGAACAGATGGCTGTGCGTGCGTGTTGTCGGAACGAAAAAATACCTACTTTGCCATCCGTCTATATTCTAAACTGTGCCCTTTCTGTGCAGGCAAGCTGCAACGAGTTTCTTTACAAAGTATGAAACTAATCACGAACGCTTAACGAGCAATCAGTTAAATGCTTATTTTATACCACCTCGCACACATTTAACAAAAATCCAGAAAAGTCCCTTATACCAGTGCATCAGAATCTATACTCAACTACCGCAGGAACTCAAAGAGCTTACCGGAAGTAAATTTAAAGCGAAACTGAAGTCCTGGTTAATCGAAAATGCCTTTTATCTAACCAAAGACTTTTTTGAGGCTGAAGTAGATATATAACTACTTTCCCATTGTTTTTTTACACTGTGAATAATAAATGTTATTATTATTATTATTATTATTATTAATTATTGAATGACATTATTTCCAGGTCTTCTAGGAAAAGGTCAACCTTCGCTAAGATTAAACGCATCGCCAATTGTGGCAACGCAGTGACGGAGAATATGCTCAATGTTTCCTCGTCCCCAAACACGGTTGTCACCAGCAATAGATTGGTGGAAAAAGTAGCAACAAGCCTGAGCCACAGCAAAGCTTACGTCCATTCAAAGGATCCCAAGCATTGCAATCACGGTATCAAAGTCTACTTCCCCGATATTGGCATAAGAAGGTCTTCTGGGCCTTCCATCCTTGAACATTGCTGTGGAAAGGGTGGCCAGACTAGCAGCATTTCACCTATGGCAAACGGCGTATCAATCGCCACATACTTATGCTTATGTGGCCAACAAGCTGCTGGAATCGGTTTCTTCCGATGGCATACTAAGAATGCCCTCCGACATGATGTGTACTTGACCAATGATTGGTGCATACTAACTCTTTTCCAAATAGAGAGGAATTGAGATGCAACGAAGAATGCGCAATCAATACAAACACATATCAATATAATTCCATTTGGTTCGTTTTAGTGACAGTCAGGAAGTTTTGAAAGTACTAGAAGCACATAAATGCAACTAGATACTGATCTGCAGCTGTAAACATCTACTAAATATATTGGAGATGGCCAGTCCATCTCTAATCTAAGTATCTGCGTATTCACTAACTTTGGGAAATGAAGAAGCAGACACTCTTACGAGGAAGGATGCTGCAGAACAATATCACAGACTAGAACCTGCTATTGGCAGAGCAACTACAATAGCTAAACAACAAATTAAATTCTGGGCAAATCAGAAATTGCTCCAATACTGGAATAACTGTCCTGACTTGGTGCATGCGAAGGAGTGTATTTCACCTAATCATGCCAGAACCAAGGAATTGCTTGAACTTGACCGTAAAAGTGCCAAGGTAATTGTGTCTGTCTTTACAAGTCAAATTCAGAAAGTATTTCCACAGAATCAGACTCTCCGATGAGAGAGTTAAACATATTTTTTTTTGCCACTTTGGAAACATTGATCTCTCCTTAAAGGACCTGAAAGTAATCGCATTCGGAGAGATACTGAGCAACTGAAGTTGTTGGATGGACTTTAAGATAATATCCGCTCTACAACAGACACTAGTGGCACAGTAGACGGCACGATTAATCGAACCATGCGTGTGTCATCTTTCACTATTCTAAGTTATTCTAATCAGTCTCATCCGAGACCTCGGTTCTTTGTAGGTGCTTTCTAAATCTACAGTGAATAAAAGAAAGAAACAAAAGAGGCAGTTGTTTTGACACTTTTACGGTCGAGCGCTTAAATAGTCCTTTGGTTCTGACACGATTAGGTCAAACGCATTCCTTAGAATTCAATATTCTATCAATCTATGTGTGCCTAAAAATTGATTTCTTGTTTAGATACCGTAGATGTTATGCCAATGGCAGGTTCTGCTCCCTGAAATTGTTCTGCAGCACTTTTTTTACGGAACACTTAATGAATTCAAGTTTCAGTGTTGTATTTTTTTGTTATAAATTATAAATATTGCATAAAAATTAGAACCGTTTACGTAAACCATTGGCATTCCTTTTTTGAATTTAAAGTCGTAAGTGTTTTTATGATAAAAAGTTTTAGATATGGAATTACCACGATTTCTCGCAGCATCGAAACAACTTGGCAATTAATGCTTCATTACATCTTTTCACTACTAGCCACCCTAACATTAAATTGATTTAATATTACTATTGTTTGATACTACCAATTTACTACCAAGCACACCCAATGTTATGTATCCAAAATGACGATGCACTTACACACTATTAAAATATAATTATTTTTAGAAGAAATAACTATTCCAGAAGTATTGTATGTCGTATGATTTGTCTGCGGAATATCTGCACCGTAAACTTTAATTAACCGTTCATATTGCGCCAAATAGTTAAATAAACGTTTGATGTTATTTTACACTTAATATAATAAATAGTATATCCGCGGCAGAGAGCATTGTGAGTCAATTTGTTTACATACCAATTATTGTTATATGATAATCCATATTTCAAGGGGATATTTTCATTATAATTGTTACAAAACCAACATAGGGGAGGGTTGGACAAAACAGGGTAGTCTGATAAAACGGGATACTGCATTTTTCTCGTTTGGTGTATGTTGCCATCTACCGAGCAACACACTAACTTTTTTGTTAGCTTCTTACCGCCTTTCGAACAATAGTAGCAACCAGGCTTGCGCATGCGTGTTGGATTTAAAAAGCTGTTGTTAGTGTGTTGTGCTGTAAAATTTGACTCTGACGTTCGTGATTATACCTGGAAGACAATCATTTGAGGATTTCAATGTAAGTATTATATAAATTAAATCCCATTTTCTCTACACAATGATATCTGTTTCAAACTTAATATGTCGTTATTTTCCTGTTGAAGGGAATATCTTTATAAAATGACGTAGTCTGATAAAACAGGGTACTTCTACGTTAGACAGAACAAGGTGGTACCCCGTTGTATCCAACCGACTTAAAATTGCGATTCAACTTTCTACTTTATTTTCAAACTACATAGGCCTAATTCAAGAATATATTATTACTGTTTGTATTATTCCATTATTATTATGGTGTTTGAACAAGGCTTCCTCCAGTTCTTAGGAACTATTATGGCACCCTATAAAAGGAAAAGCGATAGACAGTCGTGGCTTCAAGAAAATATGAAAAATGCCGTTGCAGCAGTTTCGGCCGGTACAATGGGTTATAATGACCCTGCACCTTCCACTTCAGCTTTCCAAATCTCTCTAAAAGACATAAAAGCAGTCCCCAAAGGAGAAAGAAGAGAAAAAGCCAACGGAAGAAGGAAAGGAAAAACAGCCATACTAACAAGTTCTCCTTACAAGGAAGAACTGATTTCATCTTGTCAAAAAGGAAAGACTGTCAAGCGAAATCTTCCTACGAGATCTAGTTCTAGAAGCAATTCTGCTGATTCTGCAAATAGAAATGAGGAGAAGAAAAAGAAATTGAAGAAAGCTGCTGCAGCACAGGTCTGTGAGTCTTCGTTAGAAGATGAAGAAGACAGTAACACAGCTTGCATTTACTGCAATGAGCTTTTTTAAAATTCAAAATCTGAGGAAGGTTGGATAAAGTGCTTTAGATGTAATGCATGGGCTCATGAAGAATGTGCTGGTATAGACGATGTGGACGATGAACCATATTAATGTGATTTTTGTGAATAGTTTATGATTCTTTGTAAAATCTTTATAATAGATCTGTTTCAAAATATACTACCCTGTTTTATCAGACTGGTTTGATAAAACGGGGTACTTAACATAAAACAAATAAAAACCAATTATTTCCGGTTCTATTCGTTAAAAATATGTTTCCTTATTGTCAGTTTCAAGCAAAAAGACGAAACACTGGTTCCTTAAAAAGTTAACATATAATTATGATGACTATTTATTTGTTAAGTACCCTATTTTGTCCAACCCTTTTTGTGAATCACAAATACAGTTTGAAAATAATATGATTTTCAGAATATGTAATAGAAGTAACAAATTTGCGAATTTAGTATGAAGTAAACTGCCGATCCTTGTTCCTTTTGCGGTTTATTTCTGCCTAATTTTGTATAAAATACCAGACGCTTTATTACTCGTGTGTATATGGTATAGATATGCTGGATGCTACGAATGTTCCGTACAAAATTGAAAACGCAGTCAATCAACCCTCATGCTTAGTTAACATTTATCCCATTATATTCTGTATTAAATCTGAACATCCGTGCCGTAATAAAATCTAGACGCATATATCGCCAGTTGGGTGTAAACACGTTTTTATTTGAGTTTTAGGACCGATACGCTAAACAACTCCATCCATAATTACATATTTACGTCCATGAAACAAGTGGATATGTCTGGAAAAAGAAATGAGTTTGTTACTTGTAGCGACAATAATAAGCTCTTGTTTTCGGCCGAGCGGAAACTTAATTATGGACATAATTTCGGAAAACGGAAGTCGGCGAATTTAATGAATATAAAGATGCTGCGGAAGCGAAAACATGATAGCGTCGGTGACACTAAAGTAGGGTACGGCAAAACCAAGCTGACGACAATGATGTTAAATTATTTGAGCGTTTATCTATATTATAGGAATTTAGAATTTCTTGTTTCTACCACTGAAATAGCAAAAATAAAAATATAGCATTGGATTTTCTTGCAGATAACCCCTAAGAATGGTTACTACTCCACCCTTTTGTTCGCAAAAATGCATTTTCATAACCATTAAGAACCGTAACACAAAAGCACAATGCATAAAATACTTAACCTTAAAGTACACGTGCTGTGCAGTTTTTTCAGTATGTCTTCTGTAATAATATTATCTCTTGTGAACGATTTGTTATTTGAAGACAATACTTTGCGGCAGGTTATAAGGTATAATATATTTATTTTTTTTCAAAGGATGGGTAAACAATTTTGCAATACAGAGAAAAGCGCATAAAACATAATATTGACTATAATGTTTGGCTAATATCACAATGTTGCTTTTTCCAACCATTTCGAATAAAAAAGGAAACCTCTAGATTACTGAGTATACTCCCTGAAGTCAACACAAGAAAATAAAACAAAAAAAAGTTATAATGGGATGAACCTGAAACTAAGGACTTTACACTACATAGCAGACCAATTTAATACAAATAGTGAGTGCACTTAAGTAGTTAGCTCAAAAACTGAATTTTTGACCAAAACTTATAAAGAATATCAGTATATCAAGAACATTTTCGACATTACTCAAATAAGCAGTTAGCATAATCCTTTTTTTACAAGAAAGCATTTGTCTCTTAGTGATGGGGCACACATAATAATATAAGTGTTATTTTTTCTGCAAGATATATTGGCAGCTGCCAAAATTCATCGATTAATTTAACGGGGATATGTGCACTTATGTGCAGCTGAAAAGATTTTTACTTCCATACAGGATAGCCAATAGGGCAATATAATAGCCGACGAACCAGCCTAGGAGGGCTCTAAAAGACACTTCATAGGTTCAGAGCCCGTATGTGGGATTCTCTACAAGAAGGGAGATCTAGACCTGCTTAGATAAAGAAAGTACAAACAAATGGAGGTCGACTGAAGGTCAACTCCATACTAAAGCGCTAATAGTGGATGGGGATGCTAAATTCTCTGATAACCTACTAAGACGCAGGAAGAAGGAAGCTAAAACCATTACTGGATTGGTAAATGGACACTGTCGTCTGAAAAAGCACCTACACAACACAGGTCGAGTAAGCGAACAGTGGTGCAGAATGTGAGGAATTGAAAGTACTCAGGCAGAAATATTTCGAGAAGGATCTATTGGGTTCCTCGAGGGTTCTCGAGTTTTCACTGGACAAGATACTGGGCCTTATAGAGAACACCAAGCTGCTCCAGTGAAAGTAAGAGATTTTATAGGGACGGTACAATGAGCACCTAGCTCAAGTGCCTGGACTATAGGTGCCCACACTAACTTAAAGAAGAAGAAGAAGGATAATCAATGAATACGATATTAGCTATCCTGGATCAGCACGTGATCTCAGAATAAGTAAGTTTACATTTTGAAATCAATTTATTGAACAAAATTTTCATATTTTCTCAAATTCATTACTATAAAAAGAATATGGAGAGATGTGGAGTATATTTTTACAGATGACCTACATTTAATGCAAGACAGTGCTTTCTCTTAATACAGTTAAAATAAAATCAAACCGTGTTTTTAATCTTCTATTTAAAAAGCGTGGAAGATTGATGAAATTATCTTAACGTTAATAACATAAACAATTGCAAAATTTATTTAAAAAAAAGTTATTTTTTATAGTTTAAATAGGACAAGAAATACTTCCCAATTATAATTTGATCCTCGTAAATTTTTATTAATTAATTAATAGATGCAATAGTCATTAAGAAAACTAAAAAACTAAAAAAAAAAAAAACTGATGGAACAAACCATCTAAAGAATTAAAAGTGAGTGTAAGCTACACTAATTATTTTTAATTAATTTCCGACGAATTATTTTTTTAATTTATTCCCATTGTTCAGATGAGCTGGGTTTCCTTTTGCTGATTTAATATTTATTAAAGTTTGCAACTGATTTAAAAATCTTTCTCTGTGATTGCTTTACTCTTTCTGTGACTCTTTTAATGTGCTTGTTGGTTATATCTCGTTCCTCCTCAAACTGTCTTTTCACACTTCTTCTCGGATATTCGGATAATCTTTTCACATTTGCAAATATATTTTCAATTTCTGCATTTCTATAAGCAATTTCTTCACTTTTATTTGTTCTAGTATCTGGCTGTCAGCCTGAATGGGTTTCTACTAGACTACCTTCTAAATTTGTAAGGTTTGCTATACTCTCCTAATATATCGTTCATTTGCTTAACAGAGAGTGGGACATGTTTGGGGTCTTCTTCTGTGAAAGATATTGTCTTGTAAATTGGGAAATTTCATTCGATATTTTTCAGTAACTTCTCTTCCGCTTTCTACATTATTATAGTTTACCTCATTCATCAAAGTATTTCTATTTCATAATTCTCGATTAGCTGTTTCACGATCATCAACTTCCTCTGAAAAATGGCTCCTTAGTTTCAAACAATATCCTGTCCCTTCATGATTTGCACTAGTGGTTTATTCAGAATTTCAAAGTAGTCTATTATTGTTTATAATTTGCTCAAAGATATCATCACTTATACTTTGCTCATTATCTATAAGAAATATGATTTTCACGCCTATAATTACCCATCATAATTCAAAACGTGGAGCATTCCTTCCAGACTTCTTGAATATGTGCATGTGTTTTTTCTGGATCTAGAACACCGTAATATATTTAACAAATATATGTTTTTCACAAGTACTACAATATTGACATTTGGAAATACATTAGCAGTTCCTAAGTCGACCAGAACCGCAGCATCTCCCTTATAATTTAAAGTGTTTTCAACAAGTTCTCACTCGCATTTGAAAGACAACAAAAACCACAAGCTACATTTTTAGAATAACAACACGTAAAATAATTCTAGAATCGGTGTGGAAAATTACAAATCGTTTTAGCTCCAGTAAAACACTTTGCCATTACCGTAAAAATGAATCGTTTAATACAAGTTAAGATTTTCAAATAAACGGCTAAACGCGAAAAGAAGCCTATTGAAACTCATTTGTGAATGTGTTCTAAATGCGCCGAATATAATTTTGCGTGACAGTGTTCATTTTTCAGCATATATAAAATAGAAAACTCTTATAAGAAGACATAATTCCAGAGCATAAACATCTAGAGAAATTGCATTCGCACGAGTACACGTCCTCGCGAAATTACTATTCAGTTTGTACTGGAAAAGCAGACAGTCTAGCCAGAGAGATAAATCTAACCTCTAGCAGCAGGCGCATCTATGTAAAAATCTTGTTAAAATTCATGAAATTCATAAACGTTCTTGGAACGACTTGCCTCTTCAAACTATTTTCTTATAGTAGATATGCATTTGTAAGTCACGATGTAGATTCATGCGCACGTAACATAGTCTTTTTTCGGAAAAGTTAATTGCTCATTTGAAACGGTTCCCAAGTTGATTACCGAAGTTGAGTTTTGCTATTGCGGATAACATGTATGGAGGTTTGCTAAAAGAAAACATCAATGGTGTAGTTGAATACACAAAATGCTGCCAACGAAATATTAATAAATTGCAGATTAGATAATTAGTCCAAGAATAACGAAAGCATTAAGAACAATGAGGGAATTGTTGGTTTATACAGAATGAATTGTTTATTACCATGTCATTACGGTAGACGAAAAACAACTTTAAACACATTAGTTACGCAAATGATGCGCGTCATACAATTGTGTTCTACGTGTATGAAGTGTTTTTTGAAAGCTTTTTTAAAAGCTGTAAATATTTACCGTCGGTTTTAAAAATTGACGCTACAAACTCATGCAGAGATGGTTAAACTTCAAAAGCTTCAAGGTAATTAATTAATTATTTGAGGGTTGTACAGCATTTATTTCCTCTGAAGCAGTAGCCATTGATGTAAAGTGCCTCTAGTAACATGCTAGTAACTTACCCACTCGAACGAGGAGTAACATGGGTTTTTTTAACTGTATTTGTTAATTGAAATCAAAATGTGGACCGGGTGAGTTTAAAAAAAAATGTAGAAGGGTTTCATATCGTTATTGAAATCTTTTTAGAAAGCAGTTTAGCGCGAGTATTAGTCTATCTATTGGTCTTATTGGAGATCATTATTTTGCAAATTTAGGACACAATCTGTAGCAGATCGAGGCAAGTATAACAGTCGTTATACATCTTGATAGTGTTTACTTGAAACTCGTAGGTACTCGGTACTTACACGCTCTCTGCGAGGTAGACAACCAAAGCTAAATAATGTTAGTTTGAGAGACGAAAAGACACGACCAAAGTTTTCACTGAAGCTGGTGATTCCTTCAGCATTATAAAATCACAAGTAATAAAGGGAATTAAGGAATAGATACACCATAAATCCAAAGAATCGTTGCAAATATCTCCAGGACAAAACACAGGTAATAATGTTTTTAAGGAAACAAGAAGTGTGAATTTTCGCAGGACTTATCGGCTAGTGTTGGGAAGAAAGTGGTTTCATTGGCCTGTACATCTAGCAGTGAATATTGGAATATAGAAGCCAGATAATTAATGAAGCGAATGCCTAAGATTGCTTTCACGACGTGAACGAATACATTTTTTTTTTTTAACAAATAACTTATTGCTAATCTGTCTAGTCGTAATCGTTTATTCTCGTGAAGGCAATGTGCAAAATCTACTTCATGCACAAACGCTTTATTCATGAATTGATAATGAACGAATGAAAATAAAAGCTTCGTTCTCAACACTACTATCGGGTAAAAATAGGAAGCCTATTAAAATGATACTAGAACTGCTGATTGGTCACCATAGAGGCTAAATAAGACATATGTACACCACAGACCTGGCAGAGGATGTTACTTACAGATTCTACTAAGGCAAATGAAAAAATCCCAATCTATGCTATGTGGCGGTGTTATATGGCTTAGCAAAGAGACTGTTTCTTTTATGAGGGCTCTGAGAATCCTAAACTGCCACATAAGGTAGCGATTTTCAAATAGGGCTGGTTTAATTATTAAGGCAAAATCCTGATCTAACCTAATTTAACCTTCAGTAGGTAATATTATTGATATTTTCCATAAAACTAAGAAATTCTATTAATTTTGTCATGTATAACGTGATAAAATACATGCTGAGTGTTATTTTATTTTTTAATAACAATATTATGTTTTAATTTCTTTTTTATTTGCTAGAGACTTTTGAATTTTATAATATACAGAACAAAATAAAATAATTAGTCAAATCGCGCCAAAAATATTAAACTTTACATATTTTTGCTTACATAGAACGTAAGAATAAATTAAATAAAAATCTTTAATCGACCTATTAATCTAAGCTATCAAAAACAGCAATTTGACGTTCTTTCATGTTGATTCAATGAGTAATTTTGTTCCCGCACTCAAAAAAATTAATTAAACTCAAATGTAAAAAATATTGTTTGTCACGTTCATATAAAAACAAGTGAGCATTTTGTAACTTCAAAGTCCTCCACATGTCAGAATAAAATTATGTCTTATCAAAAAAATGACATTCTATGGTTATGTTATCCCAAATAAAATATTGTAAAATAAACATGCGGTTTCGTTTTAAGGATTAAAATTTTCGCCGACGTGAGATTCAAATCACACTTATACAAGAATCGGCCGCCACTGCCGGCCGTAACGGCTAGATGGGGTCGCGTTGTTAGTATAGTCGATGTATTTTGTCATTTTTCACTTGTTAAAAGGAAATGTTTTGTACCGGTGATCGTAAAATTCCGTTCTTTTAGAGAGAGAATAAAATAAATGAAAAAAATATTCATATTATAATATGAAAATATGAAATATATGTATAATTTAATTATCAAATTGTAATTTCTGTTTTTTTTTATAACATAATTTTTATAATTTATAGCTTTTACAGTTATTTCTTGCTATTTTTGAAATTATACCTACCAGCTCTTGTCCTCTGCTTTCCACCATTCATTTTCGTTTTTGGTACAAATGAATTTGAAGACGAAGCAGTGGGCAATAGCATAGAGTTTTCGCGGAAAAGCAGAGGAGTTATTTTCTTTACAATGCGAAAGGAGAGAATCAACCTAATGGGGAGAAAAATTCAAAAGCTTTTAATTGACCAAATTATTTCTTTTTACCTCAGAAGGAGGAAAGATAGGTGGAGAGGGCTTCTTAATATACCAAAGTTAACCTCTGAACCGACATATATACACCTAGGTCATAAAATACCAAATCACATTCATTAAATTTTAGATAATAAGTAAAAAAAAAAAAGATTAAAAAATTCATCTTTTTTTGACAAATTATTATTTTTTTGATGTACCTTAACTGAAATAGAATCCAGAAGTTTGATCGACGCCTACATAATATTATCAATGTCAGACAAACAAACTCAAATGGAAACCTTTCACTAGAGACAATGATATATATTTGACCAATATTGTAATTTTAAAATATGACTATTACCAAAAAACATCACTTTGAAATGAAATGATGAAACTGGTAAACGAATGTCGTACCAGAGACAGTAAAAGTAATTGTTTATATCCGCCAAAAACTGATGCTACAAGATACAAAAACACACTTGGTACACACAAAAAATCTGTTATCAATCTGAATATTTTTATTTATTCAGAAATCGAAACTTAATATATATTTAAATGAACTAAATCTTGCTGGTTAGAACATAAGAGTAAATTCTTTGAAAACACAATATACTCTTAGAACAAATAGTATAAATATTTGCATTGAAGTATACTTCTTCCAAGTGAGCACTGTTATTGTTGTAAGGAATAAATCTATGCAATCGTGGTGAGGAAATCTGTAGATTCAAAATAAAATCCCTTATACGTTTGGTATAGTGATTTACTATATAAAATTACTAAATGTTTTGTACTGAAGACATGAAATATCAAATTGAAATTGCCATAATATTGAAATATTTGAAACGAATTTTACCCCACCATTTATTGCACTAAAATTTATCTGTCATTGGTTCCCTCTTTTTTAGGAGAGTTTAGGGGTTTTTTGCATATACATACGCTTTACTTGGCGTCACTTTTTGATTTACCAGCGAACAGTGTTGTTGGTTGTGAGTGTAAGTAAATCTAAACGGATACCCCAGCCGTTTCACAGCTACTTAGAGAATGGGGTGGAATGGAGCTGATGCATAGATGCCACCATTCAGATATTCGAAGGTAAGTACGTACGTGTTATCTAATATTAAACGATTACTGGCTTAAAAAACTTTGAAATAATACTTAGAGTCAGCACCATTGTGTCGATAATACATGAACATGGTAGGTGTGTACATTAACAAACATTTGTAGGTATTTACTAGTTATTAGTTTTCAGTAGGTAATACCAGCAAATTATCATACTGATTGAAATTATATCAGTAACCAACGCCGACTAGATACCCTGGCGCATTGACTGGGAATTATCCCGAGAGCACCGGTCGCAACGACGGATACGCATAACATCTCTACCTCTACGCATCAATATCCCGTGCGCACTCCTGGAGTACCCCGATACGCTACCTTCTCCCAAACATTGTAAAACTATAAAGTATGACAGTAAATTTATTTAATTACATAATATTTCTTTATTTATTGATTTTTCTCTACCGAGGTTTTTTGGTGTTTCAGACACAAAATTAGTAGGTAATGTTACCGTGAATAGTAGAAATACTTAGATTAGCAGGTAAGTATTATCAGTTCAATATACTTATATTTGGAAACAAATACTGGCAATACTTCAAATAATACTTTTATATACTTCTGTCAAATGTACATAAATTATTAAGGCATAAACATGATAGTTTCCAGTTGAGAAAATCTATTTACTCAAACCTAAAATAATTATTTTTGTGGTGATAATATTATATGTTTATAATGATTTTAGTATATTGATTACATTTGAACTAAAAAATTGTTTCGTCTAACAAATTCACGGGTTTGGAAAAGTGAACAAATTTTATTTATGTTATTTATATAGGAAGTTGTTATATTCAATGTGATGCATTTATATTCAAATTGAGTAATTACTTTTGTGTGTAGTGGTGTAGAAATTACATAATATCTCATCCGACTTGAAAGAAATAAATTAGTAAAACATCTAATGGGATAAACCTTTCATGCGTTAAGTGATTTTTTAAGGGTATAATGTTCTATACTGTATACTGTATTTTGTTTAGTGCCCGAAAAACCTAATACATTTCATAAACTGTAAAACCCAACTCAAGGCGTTTTTATGCCAATGCGATGCATGTCTGCTTTACATTATTACATTTTCATTGTATTTAAATACTTACTAATCTCTTTTATGTTTTATTGTTTTTCTGTTTTCTTATACTTATATTTACAAATATTTATAATTGACCCATGTATTCTAATTATACATTGCAGTTTAGTTGAATAGAAAAACATGAATGCAAAATGTTATTGTGATTACATTTAGCAATTACATTGATTAAACTTTCAATTACGAATTGTAATTCACATATTTTACAAATCAATTACAATTAATTTACACAGCTGACGGTATACAACATCAATGTCGATAGAGAAAGAGATATTAATATTTTCGCTATCGATTATTTTTGGCAGTTTCTGTGCGATAAAATTAATAAATCAATTTATAGAAAGGTTTGCTAGAGTAGTAATAAAAATACCCAGTTTACAACCGATATTGTTCTGGGATAGATTTAGTGCTATCGATAACCACCTATTAATTACTTTAATTGCGAAATTAAATGGTTATAATACAATAATCCCGGCATAAGTGATAAACAAAACATATTTAGTAGAGAGATCGGCGTGAGTAATTTTCACATTTGACTGCACGGAAATAGTTTTGTATAAACAGAATTGTCGTTGAACATTTTAGTATAGTACTAGACCGTATAATTTTAATAATTCATTTCAATTTTAATTAAGCTTTAAAATATATTACGATTGCACGCATTCAGAATACAAAATATCGCTTTAAATACCAAGAATTTGTAATTCAATTCAAATTCAAAGAGTACTGTGATCTGTTTAAGAGTGTAGGGAGCCGTGATACAAGTAAATACTATGTTGCTCAATGGCTTCTATAAGATTTGAATTCCGCGCTATAGTTATTACCATAATCATACCAACATAGTGCTTTTAGCGGTGCAACAGCGAATGCTACGAAAATATAAATCAAATATATCATCTCCGTAAAATATTTTGAAAAATATTTTAGATGAAGTTGCTTTTAGAACAGTTCCTGCAAAATTAAGACCATGCAAAGTATTTACCAAGTAATCGCTTAATTAGAAAATTTGAAGGAGCTGGAAAATGT
Organism: Protaetia brevitarsis; assembly: GCA_004143645.1. Classification (NCBI taxonomy): domain Eukaryota; kingdom Metazoa; phylum Arthropoda; class Insecta; order Coleoptera; family Scarabaeidae; genus Protaetia; species Protaetia brevitarsis. Next base: position 72,305 of record RXPK01001007.1, on the reverse strand, counting down.
GTGTGGACGGCTCTCTAGCATGTTGGCATCACAGATTGCAGCGAATTTAGAGAAATATCACCCGCCTTAACACAATCGCAGCAGTAAGGCGCAAACATATTGTAATCGTAGAAATTTTAAACGATAGAATTATTATTTTAAGATATATCAGGAAAAAATGTTGGAGATTTTCAACAATGAACGTAATGATGTTCTAACGAAAATCATTAGGCAGAAAACCATAAAAAATACACTTATGAATTTTATACCATCTTAGCATCTTAGTTTATTATTCTACACCATTCTGGCGTCTAATGTAGAGAGGTCGGTTGTTTGACAATTAGTAATCGCAAAAAAAACCTCTATCAGGTAAAAATTAAGGGAATTAACATTTGAAAATTCTATGTTTAATTTTAATAGTTGTGAAAGTTGTGAGGTGGCACGGTGAAATTCGGCAATATTCACCGCATTTGATATAAAAGCGTATATGCTGCCAAGGAGTTCGTTACAGCATGCAACCGCAGACAACATTGATGATCTTAAACAAAAAATGCGAACAAATAAGGGATATTGCACCTGAAGTTCTAGAAAAAGTTAGGGAAGGGTTTTACCATAAATTAGGTTATTGCCAACAAGTAGATTAAGAACATTTCGAACATTTAATAGGTTAAGCTGTTGTAGTAACTTTAATATATATTTTTTTTTTCATAATCTCATAGTCTTATATGCTACAAATTAATGTAATCAACCACTTAGGTCATAAGTGTTAAGGGTCATTGAAATCAGTTCAATAAGGAGACTTCAAAATGAAAAATATTCAAGGTGTTCAATTTAAAATGGTGCTGCACTTACATGAATTACCCTGTATATTTCAAATTTAATTCGGAAAACGTGTTCAAGCATTTTTCATCAAAGTCTACGATAATGTGAAAAATAATTTTATTCCAGCGTGAATTACATTGAAATAAACAATGCAGTGATCGAGAAAGTATAGTTACCAAATATCGGCTTCAAAATCGCAGTACGTTCTAAGTTGTTTAGATTTCTCACGCATGAAATAAACAGTGTAATAAGATCTTTATGATTGCTTTAGCTTTTTGCTCCGGACAATACAATAAGAGAGATGCTTGCAGTATTGCCTATGAAGTTTGCAGTCTTGCTTATAAATTACCTATGCCAAGTAATAAGGAGTGTGTGAAAATACCTATCAAAATGTAGATAGCTAAACTGCCACAAACAAATAAATCCATCGGTATTCTTTCAGTCAAAATTGACATAATTCTTTTATCCGCAAGTTTCAGCTCTGGCTGAAATAAGTATGCAAAATTTGCAGGTTATGAATCCGTAATAATTTCTACACAGTGTTTCACGAGCAAATTAACAAGAGACCAGCAGAATGGCTACAGTTATCGGTATGTCGGTGCTGTGTCGGCGTCAAAGAAGGAAATATAAGCACATAAATTTGCGTTTATATACCATAAAATGAAAGCAAAAACAGAATTGTAATGTTCTACAAAAGACATGAAAACACCTTTAAGAAAAATAAAGGCAATTACAATGTCATGAATACGAGGTCGCAGCATGACGTAAGCGTGCCTATACATAGCACCAAATTATTTGAAAACGGCCCTTAATATAAAACAACCAAGTGCTACAATAACTTACTTACAACCTTGAAAGATATCACTTCTCCCGGACTCTTTCTGGAAGCATTGGTTGATTACTTGCTAAATAATGTCTTTTACACATACTGATGAATTCCTTGTTAACTATAAAGCAAGATTCTTTCTATTATGATTATATAGAGTTTATATTCTCTATTATTCTATATTGTCAGAACAATGTCTATGTTCTTTGAACAATGACAATAAACCATTATTATTATTAAATTGGCATTACAAACATCAGAAACATTCAGAAAGCAACGTATAAGTAAATACGTTCGAAAAGTAAATCAAAATAAATAGATAAAAACTACATTTAAATTAATAATTATGATTGCTAAATTAAACAATTTCTTTTATGTGAACGTGAAACGTTGCAGGATTATATCGCTAAATACTTGCAGTTTGTAAAGTTATGTACATACGTACTATTTTTTAAAGAAAAACTGACTGAATTAAATGAATTCGCAAAATGAATTTTAAAATGAAAAAGGAAATTAAATTTAATTAGCTAGCTCAACGGATAAAATTTAAAAAGGCGCAAGAGAACAATTAACCTCAGAGTTACCCTCGAGAATTAAAACTTGAATTTAACCACAAAAAGTAAATTGTGAGTGAAAGAAATCAGACTTTCTTAAATACCCCAAAATTTGAAAAGCTTTAATTAAAAATAAAAGAACAGAATTTTCAGCCCAACGAAGATAATTAACAATCGGAATTTATTTTTTAAATGGGTAAAATTACAATTTTTGGAGAAAAAAAACCGTGAACTGAAGATTCTGGCCAAAAATAAAAAAACTGCACTTGATTCTAAATTACAATACGACAATTCTATTTCCTATACAAAGCAAAAGATTTGGTTGTTCAGGAAGATAATCCAATATCTTTCAATTTCAACCCAGGTGGTTTCAAATTAACACAAACTAAATTAAGCGTGGACAATTTCTAGTAAATAACAAAATAAACATTTAAATGCAAGGAGAGAATTACAACTAAAATATATCTTCCTGCACAAAAATAATAAATGATCTTATATCTATAATGTGCACACATCAATATATTGACAATTATTACTAGATGAATTCCTTGATTGGCTAAATATACACAGAAATCAAATCTCAAAATCTCGAGAATTACAAAATGATAGCAAAAATTTAAAATGCATCTACTCACGTTAAAGTCAACCAAGGAACTCCTGACAAAATTCTACAACGTAGTCGGAAACAACGACATACAACGCAGACGCAACATTTCACCGACAAAAATCTAATAGAATAAGCATTGAATAGAATTAGCAAACGCTAGACATCTAAATGAAAGGACTTAATTAAAAAAAACTTAACACTTAATTAAATAAATCAAACAATTAACTCTTAAACTAAATTTAAAACAAACTAAACATAATTGTGAAAATTTTCTCGTTACAATGATTCAGCAAAACGGAAAAATTATGACAACAGAACTAGGCAACTTAAAATATACTCAGCGGTAACGCGGGTAAACTAAACTACAGCAGTATATGTCAACGAAGCGATAATTGAAATAAAAATGCAATGAATTATCATTCATTTATATTTTTTCATTTACAACTTTAGTATAAGTATTATATTGAACACAACTTTTTTGGAAATATTTAATGATATAGTGAAAATATAAAACCGAAAATTATAATTTCATTTAGACATCTCTGTTGTGGATCTACACACAATTTAGTCACGTGGGTGTCTAATAATTTGCAATATCTAATACGAAGGATGGGGAATACGTCTACCATTTCGAGATTGATCAATACCCTGTTAACATGCCGTACCTTTTCGGTCGAAACGCATTAGAATATACTTGCAGCTCCGTTTTTATTAAAGGAAACCGAATTTAACGAGGACATTTTGCCGTGCATGGTTTACGTTTTCCGGTTATAACCGTATGCAGAGTTAACTTTTACGTGACTCTAAAAAAGTGATAGCGAAAACGCCGAGTCTGGATAATGGCCACTGGCGTATGGTACTTCTCGGGTACCTTTTAAAAAAACACATTTCCCAAATAATGATCCACCCGCGGTAATTTTACTTTCGAGGATGAATTGACGAAAAAAAAATATTTCCGGATTTAGAATAACGGTTCGTTCTGTAGCATTAGGGCGATGAAATATGGAAAATTGGGATGGCGGGGAAAATCAATGTATGTAAATGTCATACGTCGGTCGTTGGTACCCATGCTGTTACAGCGTAGGCTCATAAATTAAAGTAACAAATCGCTTCTCTCGGATCTCAATTTTCTATAGCCGACGGATCCTGTAGCGGAATCTTTTCGATTATATATGTATACCTTATCACTCTGGGACGTGCTGGAAACTAAATTATAGCGATTTTTTTTTTATAAATTCGTACAGAGTGTGCAACTTATCGAGATTTTCTTTCAGACTGCTTTTTGTCGCCGGAGCTAATGAAGTAAGTAAGTAGTGTAAGTGTTAATAATTTACGTGCAAGAAAACTACTCAAAAAGTGCCTAAAATGAAATGACTAGAAGGGTGGCAAGCACTCACTAATTCACACAAATAATTAAGAAAGCAAAACGTATAACTGTTATTTGACTTAAAAGCACTTGTAACAGCATTCACAGTGTTCATAAAAGGAAGTTTACAATGCAAGGGATAACTGTCTACAGCGTTTGTGAGTGGGTGGTTCATTGATATAACTATAAACTAACGCACATATTTTGTGCAAGTATTTACTAAATTCTATTAAAAATAAGCAGTAAATCAGAAATCACAATAAAAAATGATGAAGACCAAGAACAAAACAAAAGAAGGGAAACTACAGTTAATAAAATACAAAATATGTATACTTATAACTAGTCTTGTTTCTGTATTTATTACTGGTTATAAGACAGGAGTTATTACAGTTTAACTTTCGGGATACTAAAGAATATCATATTTTTTTTTTTTAATTTACACGATTCATTATAATTCTTGTTGCTGTTTTTTCTTCACACCGGCATCATAGGTCCCGTGCATTGATTCGCCCGATCGACAGCTGTTCCATTCAGATCCCCTATTCTGCGTTTACACCGACGTTAGAAGGCACCTCCATGTCTTTATACTTGTTTTATTTATCTGTCTTCATTGGTTGCGTGACGTATTCTTCCGTTTCCTGTTCCTTGTTCCTTGTTCCTTGTTGGTTGTTGTTTAGACGCGCTCTTACGAGTAAAGCTTCCTATCTTAGGAATTTTGGATATTTTCTCACACATCTGTGGATTTTATTGGAAGTTTGCTTGAAATAATCACTGGCCGTATCTTCGTTTGTATTTGACGTGGAAACTTCGTGATTATTACGGCGGATGAGCCCGATATTTTGGGATATAATTTAAGAGCCACGCGTCTCCAACGCTATTTCTGTACCTTTCTTCTCTTCATTGAAAAACCTCGTTATTTAACGGTAAGCAAATCTTGTCACTCCTTTTATTTGACTAATGTTGGGGTATTTGTTGTTTTTAGAGGTCTTTTTAATCCCTCTTAATTTTAATTTTGGAATCTTCCCATCGTTTTGTGTGAAATTTTTAACCACCCACGTGCGGCTGAGGACTTCTGCGACTTTTTAAGTCCTTCGGAGCACCTCCCTTCCTTTGGAATTACACGGACCACCTGGTTTCGGTTATTACCGAGTCAGCCCAGAGGGCTACAATCTGTCTGTCCGAATAGGAGAGGATCTCTACGCCCCACTAACAGCTGATCGGGGGCAAAGCTAAGTTGCACGTTTCCTTTTTATTATCATTTAACTCTTTTTCGTGTATAAAATTTTCAGTAGTATATAACCGCCCCGATCATATATTTTTTTTGTTTTCTTACACGATACAGTAAATTATATACGTTATATCAAGGATCGGAGGGTGCTACATGTTGCTAATTCAGTAAAATAGTTCAACTTCAGTATTCACTTATCTTTTCATTTATTTAACAAAGTTAAAATATTTATTTAAAACATATCGGCCTGTCATATACAGGGTGATTTATTCACCACTAATGTAATCGAGTCAAATATTTAGCTTTATTTTAGTTTTTTTGTAACGTTTTCTTGAATTTAGATTAACTCTTAGCATAAGAATTTTCTTTGTATAACTGTGTGTGAACTGATTGCGTTGGCCAAAGCGTTCGGTGTTCGAGTCTTACCATAGGACTTTTACAATATTTTAATTTATATTCATACTCAATAATAACGTTTAATAGTACAGAGTAACACATATTTATTTTCTGAATTTGATGTCAAGGTTAACAACATTTTCCTCCTTTATCTTTTTGTTAAATTTATTAATAAAATTTTAACTGTTTGTCAGTAAATCCATCCATTTATTTTTTTGTATGAGTTTTTGCAAACTGCTTTACCCCTCGATTTTCATTTAATACCGTGGATTCCTGCTTTTCTTGGGGGCATGACAGGGTAAGTAATCCTAAGCAGGTGGCGCCGAAATTTTTTATCCATCTTGGGTTTGTGTTTCTATCTACCCACTCCCTCGCCGACAAGCCGGCTGGCACCCTGCATGATTGCCGATTATCATCCCACTTATTCGAAGGTTTGTAAAGCGGAAGTTTTTATTTTGGATTCTTGCCTCGCGATTTTTCACGGTACTCTATCGTCGCTTTCGGTGCCGGTAAATTAGGTAACATTCTTTAAGAGAATACACATAAAATTACACATTATTATTTAATAAACCTTGAAAATAATCAACCATTGTTCTTCTAGCAGCATCATCTTTCATACTGGCAAATTACAGCATCGTTTGTAGAGTCATTTTGAGCATATTTATTCGTCGTCGTCATCGTCTGATTTTATCTTGATTCTTGTAGGCATTATTATGCAATATTTCAAACTATGCAATTGGGCGATGTTTCTACTGATGATGTGCGGAATATATGCTCTTTGTTCAGTGATCATTTTGCGTCAGCTTTTGAGTCTAATTCTGTTGACGATTTATGTTTTAACAATGCTGAGGGTACTTTGCGTATTACTTTTAACCAAATACTAGTCACCTTCTTGGTCTTGACATGCGTGCTGGTTATGGCCCTGATGAGATCCCTGCGTGTGTTCTGCGCAATTGTGCGGACTCCTTAACGTTACTTCTTTTTATAATTTTCAATTTGTCACTGAAACGGGGCTGCTTACCGCATCTGTAGAAGCAAGCATTTGTTATACCAATTTTTTAAACCGGTAAAAAAAAATTAATAGAAGCTATAGACCTATATCAATTTTATGCACATCCGCTAAAGTTTTTGAGTATATTGTCTATGAACTTTTATTTAGTGAAGTTCGTAATAAAATTATTCTTCAGCAACATGGTTTCTTCCCGGGTAGGTCCTTCGAGACGAATTTACTCTCGTATACCCATTATATTTCGCTTAATCTTGATGCGGGCAAGCAAGTAGATGCTATTTACATGGCATTCTACTTCGCATGCTCTCTGTGACGGGGTGATTTGCTTCGATGGCTCCGGTCTTATATACCAAACAGGTCTCAAGTCGTGAAACTGAGGGGATATTATTCTAACCCAGCTAATATTACATCGGGTGTTCCGCAGGAATCGCATCTTGGTCCGCTGCTCTTCAATATTTGCATCAACGATATTAATATCTGTTTCAAAAATTCATATTTTCTCGAATATGCGGATGATTTAAAATTTACAGGGCTGTCTCCTCCATCACGGACTGTGAGAAACTGCAAAATGTGACCTTGATAGGCTGATTGACTATTGTGCATGTAATAAGTTGTTTCTTAATCTTAGCAAATGTAATTTCATTCAATTCACTCGCAAAAAAAAACTTATTTGTTTTCCTTATACGATTAATAACACGCCTTAAAAAAAAAGGTTGATTGGATCAAAGATCTTGGTGTTTTATTGGACACTGGATTAACTTTCAATTCTCATGTTGATTATGTTGTTGATAGATGCAATAAGATGTTAGGATTTTTGATGCGAACGTAGATGCTTTTTCGTAATGTCAATTGGCTTACGAGCTTATACCTTGCCCACATTGGTGGTGTTGTCGCTTATGCCTTTGTAGTTTGGTCTCCGAAGTTTGCGGTTTATATTAATAACATTCAATCTATTCAACGCAAATTCATAAGATTTTCTAACATTTAAGGCCAGTTACGCCTATTCGTCTTATGAAGATGCCTGTGACACCAGCTCAGAGATTTACTCTTTCTTAAAAAGCTACTTAATAATGGTATCGATTGTACTGAATTGTGGGATTAGTTACATTTAAAATTTCCATCACGTACTACCAGAGCGGATATATTGTTCCATAGTCCTTTGTGTTGCACATTTGCGTTCCAGAAGTCTCCTATTAACATATTAATGCGATTGTATAGATAATCTTAAATTCAATAATGATCTCGATATCTTTTATGACTCTCGCGGTTCGCATTTAAAACGTCTTGTTTGTTCCCTCTTTCTCTGATATAATTTGTTATTACAACTCTTATATTTTTTGTTTCTTGTTATCTCTTTTCTTCATACAAATATATATGTAATCAATAACTATTTTTTACACTTAGCATTACATACTTTTATTTTTTTTTATGTCTTAAGAGTACAATGTTCGTGGGCTGTCCTGTTCTTGTACTTATACTTAATAAATAATAAATTACAGCTTTAATCTCAACGTTAATGGTATGCTACAGGTCATTACAATAAGCTTTTCCAAATTCTTAAAGTGCATTTAATAACATTCTTAGTGCGAATCAATATGACGCCTCTGCTTAATTTTGCCAAAAGTGCATTCTTCTCGTTCATAAATAATTTCAAACTTGTAAACGTAACAGTTTTTTTGTTGTATCTACAACATTCGTACTGCTCTGATTTGGCACCCCAGGGTTTGTAAATTCAGTTATATGTTATTTATAGAGATTAATCTTTATCGATGCGTCGGGCAAATTCTCTCAGAAAGTAATATTTTATTTTTAAATAGATTTTGTTAATTGAATGACTTGTTTAATTTTTTTATGTCCAGTTGAAATTGTTTTCACTCTTTAGTATATTTTTATTTGATCATGTAGTTTGTGTCCTTCCTAGAAGAATTCTTTTTCTATGATCTTTGCATTTATGCGCTGCTTTGGCACGCATCTGTTTGATGTTTGTATGCGATGTTTGGGCCCCTGAACCTCAGTTACTTGAACGATGTCGCGTAAGTACAGTTAATTTTATTTTCTTTGCTGACTTTTTGTAATTTCATTTGATTTTAAAAATGTTGTTCGTTTAATTTGATCATCCTCAAGGAACTATTTAAATAATAATGGTTATTGTAATTTTTGTACGCAAATTAGTTATAAGATCTGTTATTATATTTGTTCTAGAAAGTTTTTTTTAGTTTAAAGAGTTTATTTTTCCGTTTCTTAGTTTTCAAATTAGTTTTCTTAGTTAATCACCTCGGTTTAGGTGAAAAGAGGCTTTGTGCTTGAAATTAAATTTCAATTTTATAAATACTTGTTTTGTCCACGTTTAAATTAATTTAGTTTATTTTAAATTTGAGACCACGTAGTTTTTTGTGAAAAGGATTTTCTTCTAGAACAAATCTGTCCTTTGTTTGTTGAAGGATTTGCTTTGTCCTTTAGTAAATTAGATTCAAGCAGGTTTTGATTTTGGCCAGAACTCTCAGTCCAAGGTTTGATTTTTCCTATGTTAATTGTATTTAAATGTTTTTTTTTTTTTTTTTTTTTATAATAAAAAATTAATGATTGTTAACGTCATTCAAAATTTCTGTTCTTTTATTTTTGAACCAACCTTTTCAATTTTTGAGTTTAAATACGGTCAAATTTTTCAAACGCCCATATTTTACTTTTCATGATAGGTTTAATTGTGAGAGTAACCCTGAGATATATAGTTTTTTGCGCCTTTTATTTTTATCCGCTGAGCTAGTTAATTTAATTTTTTCATTTTTAATTTCACTTTGCAGTTATGCTGGTACCATCAGTACACAGCAGTACGTTTTCCATGTCCTATTAAGCTTCTACTAGTGAATGATAGTGACGGATGGTCACTGTGCTAGAGCTTGTTGGCTGCTTCCACCATTCAATTACATTTTAAGAGAATATACTGGTTTAATACCTACATAATTTTTTATAGTTACTAAAAAGTCAATTATTTTAGTTATTGAACTAATAAAGTTTATTACAGGTTTGAAATACCATAATTAATAATGAAATAAATAATAAAAAATACTAAATAATCGTAAAATTTCAGAATTTGTCATACGTCAATTCAATCAAAACAAAATAATAACTCGTTCAGATGTAGGTATATCTGGTTGCCTACTCGCCAGTTACCAATGCATTGATAATTTGTTTTATAATGTTACACATAGGGGAATTGTATATGCAATAAAAAAAAAGAGCCCGGTAAATGTTTTTTTTTTTTTTAATCGTAAGTGTTAAATCGGATTCGTGTATGTTTATTATTAACTAGAGCGGAATTGGTTCCTCACAAAATTATGGTGATGTATTGCAATTTTCCTTTGTATGAACGTGTTACCCCTCCTATATTTTTCAAATTAATATCTGTTGTTAAATGGTAAATGAAGATTATTTATGCAAAAGTGATGGGTGTACATGGGGTATAAGGCCTCTAAAAAAAGTGCAAAAACAATAAATAATATCTTTTTCCTGTCCCTATTAGAAGGGGTAGAAGTTTGAGATTTTAGCCATAAAGGCTTTTCATAAGTGTCTGCAACGTATAAAAATGAATTAAATATAAGAATAGTTTTCGAAAAAAATTCTTTTTTAAAAATTAAATTAATTCTTTTTCTACAAAACTATGACTTTTCCAACGTTGATATTTTGGAGAAAATATATGACCATCAGTGTAATTTATGGAGAAAACAGAAACAAAATTATGGTGTATGTATTTCTGGGTATTTAGTTTAAACATTCGGGTAGTTGAACAATATTTAAATACTAACATCTTTTCAATAAACTAATCATTGGACAGCTCAGCAAATCTTTTTTCTCGCTGTGACGATATATGTACGTTTCACAGTTATTAGAAGTGCTTGTAGACTCATATAGCCATTCCATAATTCTGAATATAGGTATCGAAATAGCATTTATACGCATTCCCTATACAACCGCAACGTTATTACGCGCCGATGGCGAATTTGAAGATACCAGTAGCTGTGAATATGGTGTAACTTTGGCAGCAGGCTTTGGTAATTTCGGCGTATCGACCGATGCAGCATGTTACTGCACTAATGCACGAATCCAATTGTTTCCTCGATATCCAGCTACCGGTTGGAATTGAATTATTGCCAGGTGCGATCACTGACTGTGGAATTAATTCATTTTTCCTTAATAGTGCACATATAATAGAATTTTGAAAGAGAAGTAAATATACTGATATTGTCGTAAATTCAAGAGATGTAGTGCTTAATAACTGCTAAGAATTAAAGTAACTTTGTATACATTTTAACTTTGGTTAAAATAGAATAAATTTAAAAGTATTGCTTTCGTTTACATTAATTAACGCTAAAGCTTTTGTACGATATAATAACAACAATCAACTTGAAGAATTGCGACAAAAACATTACTCTTAGCAATTGTTGAGCACTGTACATGATAGAGCAACAACTAGAATGCTATTAAAACGCATACATCTATCCGCATATATCACGTTATGCGCACAAAGACTGCATACGCTAGTGTTCATTGAAAATTGTGTTGTATGTACACAAGGGTAAAATGTACCAACAATGGAAAAATTATATAGGCATTGGAGCGATTTTTAAAGGCCTTTCATTTTGCCGTAACTGGCGTTATCGTAAAATTGTGTTTGCTCCCCTTTGTTCATGACCATTCGGGCTTCTTTTATTATGGCTATTGCCAATAATGCGATAATATCGGCACGACCCTATACTGATACAAACAGTATTTAAAATTTAATTAATTGGGGAAGTTTTGTTTTAATGTTGCAATAAAATGTATACTATAACAAATCGAAATACGAGTTCTAACAGATTAATGTTATTAAAATGTTAAATTTTCTGTTTTATTTTTTGAGCTTCGGGGGAATTCTAACAAACCGATTTTCCCTGTATAATTGTATACCTTTTACAAAGATTTCGGACAACTTTTGGTGCCCAGCAACAAATTCCGTTAAATTATCAACGATGCAGATTTTCTGTAGTTTTCCTTTAATAGCCGAATGTCTTAAGGGGTATTACTTACCGCAGGTTGTCCTCTTGATTAATTACGGTAAACGTTTTTTTTTTGTGGCCGTGTGATGATTGAGATGGAGGTTTTGCACTGCGGGGTGTCTGATAGGCATCAGATTGCTTAGGCTTTGTCTACGCCATTGTGCAGTGTGTTCTAAAAGTTGAATTTATCTGAGATTGTTTTTAAGATTGTGACTGAAAACAAAGTTTTCAGGGAAGAGAAATCAGAAAGTGACACCTACTGTCGGCACCTTTGATATTGGTTGTGTCGCCAAAAACTGACCTTGACTTTTAGTGATACTTCATTATTACTTTAATTACGTCAGGCACTTCATCTTTCTACTTTAATTGACATTAGTCATAAAGAAGAGTAAGTAGATATTTGGGTTACTAATTAAATGGCTACCAGATTTACAGATTTTAAAATCAAAATATGATTTACCTGTTATTTTTTCTCTAAAAATTCCAGCAAATATACATTTCCCTTGAATTAAATATGGTAAAATATGATAATAATACTAACCTTTGCAAAGATTGCAGGTTTTTTACAATGAGAAAATAACAAATTAATGTATTTGTCGTCCTGCCCGCATTTCAAGATCTAATATCGACATATGTTCGGTTAAAACGCTCGAACCTCGTCCTCTAATGGCTTAATTGGTAAAGCATCCGCCCGGCAAGCGGGAGGATGTAGGTTCGAATCCTGCGTGAGGAGAAAAAATTGTCTTGGGAAAAATTACTCCTAATTATTATTACAGTTAAAAGCAGAAATACATTAATTCGTTAATATTAACCTTTGTCTCAAACAAATACTGTTTGAGGATAGGGAAAAACTACGTCATCAAATATCTGTATCCAGGTGCACTACACCATGAGAAGTGGTTTTATCGTAACTGTTTGTTATGTTTTCTAGTATTGCTGGACTACTTATATGCAAGGACATGATATTGTACGTATTATAATGTTTACTGTTGTGAGTGAGCATTCAAACTTAGGTCTTGGATTCGTTCGTGCACCAATCAGAAAAAATTAATTCGTATGAAGTAACATATTTATTACTATCTATACTTAAATTAAATTCAAAATTCAATACCCAGATTAGTAACAAGTTATTTATTTCTAACTTGTTTTAGGTTCCCTTGTCTAGAATTTGAATTTACCGCTAAAATTTTTATAATGTGAACGTTGAGGAATTATGTTAGAGGTTAATATGGTGTTCGGTGAATATTATCAGCATAATAATTATAAAGCATCAACAATAAATGCACAATACGATAACAGGTAAATAATAAACGTATACGATAATTAAAATGCAGTAGAGTTCTTTATTCACTGGTCTTTATTCGCCTTGGAGTGGACTAACCGTAAATTGTCCGGTTGAGTCGGCGATTCGGGTCTACTATAACGGACGAATCAGGAAAAACGGGAATGAAACCTCTCCTGGATGGAGAATTAGTTCGTTAAGGATGGAATTCTGGGAATCCTCTTCGTAGAAAATAAAAAATAAATAACCTCTGATATTAAACCAGGAAATACCTAAACATTGTTCAAGATATATAGGTTAAACTGGTTTCAAATAATGAAAATACTAGATTTTATCAGAGCTGTGAAGCATCTCTGCAGTTCATAATCAGATTGTTTTTTAAAAACCGCGTCCTCTGGTCTCCTAGCAAGGATGAATAGATGACATAAGGGTTCGAGATTAATAACACAGAACAGCCTTTGCGGTAAGTTTCCATTTAAAATACATAAAGATGAAATTGAAATAATTATAATTTGAAATTGGTAAAGCTTAAATATAAATACACTTTGTAGGTTATTAGTTAATTTAGATATAATAAAATCACACTTTCTAATATTCACAAATTCTAAATGTCAACATTAATTATTATACCTGCATTCTGATGATGCTATTTAAGCTGCCTAATTTCCTTTACTTATACACTTGATAAATAAGTTGCCTATTTTTCATTACAGTATATATCTATTTGAAAAAAAAAATTCTAGATGTAATTATAACCAAAGTTAAACAATCTTGATCATTTTATTTGTTTATTTTATAAAGTGCAACATTTCAACGAAAACTGTTCTCAAGCCACAACCAGAAACTGAGAAAGACGAAGAGTTTTCGTCGAAACGTTGCATGTTGTAGAATAAACAAATAAACTGATCAAGATCGCTCAACTTTGGCTATTATTACACTTAGAATATTAATGAAATTAGAGCATTTAACCAAGTTCGATGGATCCAAAAGAACATACATAGAAGTTAAAACTAAACTTCTAAGGCAAATTATATAAATGGATCATCTGTATTTATAGGACAGAAAATGTATCACTTTTTTCTTATTTAATGATAAGGTTGATAAGAATGTCAAAATAAACCTAGCAAATTTATTAAAAGTAAACAAGAAATATTGAGAAAGAGCACAAGAAACTCCAAAAAAATAGGTTGTAAATAAATGTAGCGAATGTACTAACTTTTACAGCAGGAAATATGTATATCTGTGCAAAATATTGTAACAGCAAATTAATCAAAAGCTGTACAAATTAATATAGTAATTGATTTTGTGAAACCGTTTCAGTATTTAATAGGAAAGCTAGCTAAAATAAAGGAAAGATGCCTTTTGTAAATTTAAAAGTGTTCAATGCCATACTGGAATAAGGAGATTCAACTTGTATTGAACAAGAACAGAAGTATTTTGTGTTGCAAGCAATATTTGCTTTTATTGTGCAAATATCCTCGTTAAATACTGGTTGCTCAAGAACAACAAGACAGGAATACCTTTCGGATTACGAATCAGCAGTTTGAAATTCCATAATGAGTCAGAGCGCAAGATTTTTAATATATTGCTTTTTTTTTAAATCTGTTTATTTTTAGTACTAAACTTTCATATTAACCTGAAATAGTAGAAATGCCTAGAGTACTAATATTTGCTTCGCATGCATTTTCTCTAAGCATTCCGGTAATAGAGAATAGGTAATAGGGTTTTAAAATTGTTTAGATATTTTATTATTCGGAAATAATTCCAATAATGATTTAAAGGTAATGTACAAAAATTGTAGATTTACCCGTAAAGTTACAAGATCGTGGGTTATCATTTCCAAAAGCTGTTAATAAATAAAAATAAAAAATAAATAAACAGAATTGAGGCGTAGATAAAATAGTGAAAGGTTGCTTATACCGACATAATAGCTTTAATTCATTTTATTTTGCACTCCAGTGAGAAATATATAAATAAGCAAATAACAAAAATGAAAATCTGGAAAAGAAAAACTTTTAGGCCGATAAGGTACGGACTCCTTTTGGCGGATTTATTCAAAATTTTGTACTTATACTTAATAGATTTGTGAAAGGATCAAAACTAAAAGGCTCTGTATTACATTTTTCAACTTTCATTCTCTGCGTGTGAGACAGTTAACTAGGCCTCCAATTTAAAATAGCAATCAGTGATGTTACACTAAAACCTAGCGTTATGTTTGAAATTAGATGACAAATACATAACATGTTTCCTTCCACTGTTGGTATTCTAAGAACAATGATCAGCAGCTAAATTAGCAATTACTGAAAATGGTGAAAACAATAAATGCGACTGAAAGTTGAAATCTTTGACACTCCTGCCCAATTGGAACCTCGGTCTATTATTTTGTCTCTGGAACATAACGAGCCTTTGAATATTCAAACACAATACTTACCCGCTTGAGTTGCCCAATTCGCAAATCTTTATATAACAAATCCTTTCTGAAAGAGAAATAATATGTTTAGAATAAATTTGGTTTTAAATAATCTTTGTATATACGCACCTAGTGTATTCTGCGGATAAATGTTGTGTGCAGTTAGTTCATCTTCTCATGGAAACAAAACATTTTATGTTAGACTTTTTCTGGCAATATCAAAAATCAAGTATTAAGTTAGCTTTTAGAATATTTTCTTTACTTGAAGGAAACCGTAGGATATGAAGTCTAGGGCAGCACTGCAGCCTATTATCTATTGCAGTTAATTTCCCAATTGCTTATTCCTAGCAGACTTAAGCCTAACTCTCTCATAAGTATAAGTGCCGATATCGGCCCTGTGATGGTACTACTTTAACTTGATCAAGATATGTCCATTCCATAATTAAACGCTTCGACAAATCCTTGTCCCATTACATAATTTTACCTAACAATTTGATTAACGACAGTATTTTTATGTATTTGTTAGTACCTTGAAGGAACCACTATAAACTGGTTCATATCCGATGCCCTATCCTCCCTTTCCTGGTACTGGTTCCTATTGACCTGGAATCATGGCTAGAATCCTCGGGCTCTTTGAAAAGTTCTTTGTCTGGACAATCATTAAATCTGCACGCTTTCAGAAATCCATCAAGGAGGCCTTTGCCTTGAGTTAGGTTCCTGTGTCTTCGCTGTGGAAAGTAATTTACAATGCTTTACCAGTGAAATTTTTCTAGGTGAACTACAAGAAATTGATCTACTTATCCCAATCAAGACCATTATACATCGCAGTTCTCATTGAAACAGATCTATTTACTCTTTAAGCCTTTGCCTAGTACTATCAACTTTAGACCTGACTCTGCCTCGCTAGAACATCTGGATCTCCTCGAGGTCTGCGGTGGTGTTTCAAAGACTTCGCAAGGTATTTGTTTACCCTTGATGCTCTTCTTACTACCTTAAGGTTTGGTCTATGACTCCTGCCTGGATTCATCTTTTGCCCTTCTTTTGTAGTTTGGCTTCTAGCTACTTATGGACTGGGATTTTAATTTATAATCTTGGGTGGAGATCATTTAACAAGTTATTTTTTATCCGCGCCAGACAAAAGTTGACAAAAGTGTACTGATGATTGTTTTTATTCAGTAATAGAACCAAACAATTCTCTGAACTGTTAGATATATCTTAAGATTTTCTTACTATTTTCTCTTCTTTCATTTTGGGACCGTCGTATTCTTTAATTAATAATAATAATTTAAACCTTAACATACTTAACAGTTCTTGCCAATTATAGATTGCATCGAGCAGTCATAAGCTACGCCAGCGTCCGTGAAGTAACTTGTTGTTTCGTATCTCAAATTCAAAAATAAGGACTTTCCGACTAATACCTTAGCATGCAAGCCACTAAACTATCAGCCGTGCTAAGTTGCTTTTCTGTGCTTCAAAGTAAGTACTTAGAATATCATTTACAGGAATAATCAATTTACTATACCTAGTATATTTGTTTTAGGATATTACTGAAGTTTACTTCCTCGTTGAAACAAAACGCGGTTACCGGTCTTATTTCCGGTATGGCACCATATTGTTTTGAACACCTAAATACTAATAGATACAACTAGTGTATAAATTTATTGGAATATTTCAAACGTGACATTATTGAATTCTAATTTATATGCATTACCGTATATACGCTACCAACTTGTTTCTAAACCTGATTCCGTCACTCTCAAGTCTATATCTATGCCGAATGACATGGACGTTAATTAGGAAACAAAATAAACTAGCAACATAAATCCGTTGAAGGTAAATACTCTTTGACGCATTACAGAACAGCGTTGTACATTACTGATAATGTATAACTGTGTGCATATGCGACTAATATACGAGGGTGACTGAAATGTGTTAATTAATATCTGCTTTACCCTGACACTCAAGGTTCACTGAGAGTTAAGTTGTAAATTTTAATGAAACCCGACAGAAAGAGTATGTTGAAATGTGCAAGGATCTTGTTTTATTGGGATGTTTAGTAGTGTAGAAAAGAAGTTTTAAATAATGTTTATTCGCTGTTTAAATTTGCTTAATATACAATTTTTTAGGTATATTGAGAGTATTTCAGAATTAAACAACACTAAATAAAACACAAACCGCACTCAACAAACATATTTTTGCTACAATACCGAATGATTATGACTGAGTGCTTGTTTAGAGTCTTCATTATTAAAGGTGCCACGGGTTCAAATCTCTTTGTGGTCAATAGTGATGATCGGCTTTTTCTAGAGTCATGATGATCACTGGAAGGAGACTTAACCTTACAAGTGTATAAACGGTGAGGCATTATCAAAACTTGTTAAAAGAAGAGAATCTGGTCTAATGCTGTTCAATAGAAGGAACAACTACCAGATATAGGGTTGGGTTTAGGGTCAATTTTTTAATACGAGCATACTTCATGTTTGGCATGAAGGTTGTTTATTTTTTAAATTTTTAAATCAGAGCTCTACAGAATTTGCCAGATGTAAGTTCTCTATGATCATTCTATTTGTTTCGTATTGCGAAAAAGCGTTCTTCAATAACTCTACTGGAAGAAATGTACTTATTATTTATTTATTTCAAAAGATGTGCACTGTGTTTATTAATGATAGTGGAAATCAATTAATGGATGGCATAAAGTGTTGCTATAGCAAAAAATAAAGAAAACAAAAAGAATTGCACTCAAGTTAACATAATGGATACCGTAAGCTGTGCCTTGAAGGAGTAAAGGTAGCGTGACTTTCAATCTAACCTGGTCAATTTATTTATTTCATTATTTCAAAAATGGTATTTTACACTTCTATCTTATTGATAATAAGAAAGTAATCGAGAAACCTTCCATATTCGAAATCCACGCAAATGAGTATGAATTAACCTTGTAACTCTGTTTATTATTGCGTTGAGAATATTTTTTTCCAAAGTGGACGTTTATTGTTAAACGTTGTGAATGGACTCTGTACTGGTAAGTGTTCGACATTGTTACAAGTATGGGTCACATGCAAAGGTTGCGTTTAAGTGCAGCGCTATGCCACAGTTGTTTCTTATATTAGATATCATCAGGTTATTTCAGCCGATATTCTATTATTGCGCTTTGTGCCTTCTTTGTTAACTTACTCCTGCAATACTCCTTGAAGCTGGAAATATGTACAGTCTATTTCAAGCTGAATAATAACTCAACAAAATTATCATTACCAGTCCCTTTATAGTGTTTCTGTAATTAAAGTAGCCATTTCACTGTATTTAATGAGATTCCCTCGGAACTGTCATCGAATTCGAAGTAGACTGTACCTACACGATTTTAAGTAAATTTAAACAGTAACATGATTTTGAACTCTTATCATTCATATTACTGTAAAAAAACCAGAAATGGGATTATCTCACACTATATTACCCCCATGTCTTAATTGTATAAATAGACTGTTATCGATCGATCGAATGAACATAATTTAATCCTGCTGCCGTATTTCTCCTGCCCATAAATTATACAACCGGTCCTAGGAATTTGCACAACTTCCTCAAAATTTATTCACTTGTCAGTTGCGTAACTTGGGAACGTTGGCATATTCCTGCATAGTTATTATAACTTATCTCGCCGTAGTAATTTGGCCTTTGTTTGGAAAGCTCCATTCAGTAGATAACGCTAACTTCGAACCAAGTCGTTCAAATCCCGCGCAAATGTTCGCGCACAGCAAAATACATAGGAATTTACTTTAATTTAATAGTTACGAACGTAGAAATCATAGCGTTAAAATGTGCACTGTAAAGTTTTTAAGGAAAACTGTGGATTGGGGCCTGTTATTTTATAATTTAAAATGTTGCTACTCTCCTCATTTGTTAAGGAAATCCTATTTTCCCTAAGTTCAATATTCCTTTGCTTTAATTAATGTTTAAATGCAAATTCTATTAAAGTTAGCGTCATTTAGTAATTTACATTGGTTAGTATGGAGTTCGAAGAACGTTTTGATGCATTAAAATATCTTTATGATAATGACTGTTTTGCAAATCATTCAATCAACATTACTGCCGAGTAAATCGGTTGTTACACAAGTAGTACCAGACCGTTGCTAGAAAGAAAGAAGTTGCATGCTAACGAATGCCTACTATAATCTAAGAACGTTTCATGCAAGTAAAATAACTCATCACATATTCAAAGTATCTGTATTTGATCTATACTATGTACCATCTTTAACAAATTAAATACGAATTGAAGCTCCACAAATCTTCGATTATTTATGCAACCGAAACTAGAAGTACTGCCGAGAAATGCATAATTCAGAAATGTTTGCAAATATTTTTTAATTACTATTTCAGTTTGCTGTAGCTTAGATTGTATTAATAATCGAAGATTTGTGGAGTTTAGATTCCTATTTAATTTGCTAAAGATGGTGCGTAAAGTTCTCCACTGACGTATATTGATATTTGTTTTGAACATTTCTATTGGTTGTGCAAGCCAAGTTTTACTGCATTTATTATGTATTGTTAACTAACAGAAATCAGTGCAATCTGTTCAAAATTTGTCTTCCAGAAGGCATAATATTATAACACTGGCATAAAATCCAACAATAGAGAATTAAAATTGGCCTGGCTTCCTAGTCACTTAGCCGTGAAGGGAAATGGAGGGGTGGACAATCTAGCTGACTCTTCTTTTGGCATTATCAAATCGTTGAGAGATCGCAAGAGATTGTCGAAATAATAGTAAGTAGGCTGAATATTCACTGTAGACTACATAAGCAGATCTATAAGCACAAGTCTGGTAGATGACGCATACTTGTAGATTCTGCCAAAACGTGGAAGAAACACTAGTTCATGTGCTGCGTCAACGCAATTCTAAGGACAAGGTTTCTAGTACTGGGCGGGGAGTACCCACAGCTAGCAGTTATATAAAGGAGCCCTTGTTATAATTATAGGTCTAATTAAAAGGGTAAAATTGGAGAGCGCATTCTAGGGAAAAAGAAATCACGATAGTTCTGAAAAGGTCACAGTAAAACATGCCGTTGGGCCACCCAACTCTAATCTAAAATTTTGCAATAATATAAATTTATCTTAAATAAATATCAGTTCCATTAAATTAGCATACTTTCAAATTTAAGCTGATGCAAAAGGCGAAAAGTTATGTATTCATTCCTTTCTTTTTATGTTTTTTCTTAATGCCTTTTGCTGTGAACTCGCCACTTACAGCTGTTTGAGAATCTGCACACAATAGGAGTTGATACTTGTTAAATTTTATCGTTGGAAAATTTACACAATGCAAGCGTTCACAGCGCGTGCTATAACTTCAATGTGTTAACAAATTGTGCACTTTTATCAAGGTTTATCTGCAACCAGCATCTATTATAGTTCGGCATTTAGAAGGAAAAAGATGCTATTTTAGATTTACAATAAGAAAGTAAAATCCTTAATAAACTGGACCTCTGCAAAGGTCGGAAATAAAATAGCTTAAGAGCTGGAGATGCTCACCTGTTACAATTTCGGTTATAAGAGTAGCAGTAAAATTATCTTTCCGCTTGAATAGCTGTAGTGTAACAAAGGATTATACAATCAATGGTTTAACGCTATATTGTTGTTTTCTTTCAATCCTTTTATAGAAACTGGATGAAAAATAACTTTTGAGGTTGGCCGATGTAATTGGCAAAGAAAAAGCTGAATTAAGTACCTATGCAAGTTAGTAATTTGGATATATACACCAGCAAATCTCTGTGTGTTATAACCCAAGCTAAAACGTTTTTGTCAGCATGGTATATAACTTTCGAGGAAGTAATGATTTTAATGAATTATTGTTTTTTTTTACAAAAACCCTCAAAAATCCTCTCATGTTAATCTTACATGCATTCATATTTTGGGAAATTAGAGCTCATCTCAAAGTATTGGTGTTTCAAAAAAAGAAGTGTTTTTTCTTGTTTTTTTTTTTTTATGGAAATGGAAAGAAAAAGTAAGAAATAAGAATTTAGAGTATAGATAATAGTTCAATAAGCTCACCAATTTTTCGTACGTTATGTTATAATTAACCCCGGGCGTGTTTCAGGCGCAAAGTAAGACTGGGATACGTGAAATAGGGGAGGATGGGTATAGTTGTAACGCTTTTTATATTTTCAACCTTAGAGGTCATCATTGATTAAATAAAAATATTTTAATGGTACCATTTTTAAGATTCATCTTCTAAGCTTACCGAGACAGAGAATTAATAATTCCTACATTGTACATTGGCAAATAATAGAAGAAACAAAAAGGGTAGCCGAGTATTACATCATACCCCATGAGTGGGTACAGTTATAACAAGGAGTGGGGTAAGATGTAACAAGTGAAAAAAAGAGGAGTTTGCAATTAATATTTTATTTATTTATTAATAATTATATCTTAGAATAAGTGAAACTGCTGCGCAATGTTTTCTTAGTTGCCCTAAGGTTTTTCACATTCTTTCTCTTGGCTTTTTCTTCTGCAAGGCTTCGATTGTAAAAAAAATATTGTTGTACTCGATATATATTAACGTCACAATAATTTATAATCCTGTTAATTTGACAATGTCAAGACATTTTAGACAAAGTCACATATCCAATTTATTATAAAAAAAATTGGTGATTGTAGAAAAAATCATGTATGTAACTCGTTGCGAAAGAAGTATTTTAGGCACTTGACTTAGACGAATATCACGTCTAAAACACTTCCATTTTGCAACTTGTCACATAAATAGCTATTGTAAAATCCCCTTTACAGTTCTTGTATGCAATGAAAACTGCGTGCAACAAAAATTTCCTGCAGCGCATTCAATGGATTTAGATCAGCTGAGTGCAATTTTACTTGCATTGCATGTGCAATACACGGAATAGAACATGCGCAATTTTTATTGTATGCAATTTAAAAAAAAATTGCAAACTGTAAAGCGGCCTTAACAAGAATATTTACTATTTGAAGGTGGGGATAGTGGTAACAAATATTGGGTATGGATGTAACAAGTTGTTACAAATATCCTCATACCCCCTATTTTTAAATTTTACCCATCATTACACACCTATCCGCTGCAATGAACCGAAGTTCACTGTGAAAGCAGCTATGAAGCTCTATTTAAAATAGAGCTTCATAGCTGCTTTCACAGTGAACTTCGGTTCATTATGCTGGTCAAGGATGGCAAACTTGCATTGACTGCTTAATGATTTATAATCAATTCGAGATTAAACCATGTGCCATTACTACGTTAAACTACTAATGACGGATATAAAGTGTCACCTAGTGATACCATTCATAAACAATTATATCTGTCATTCCATTTGACATTCGCTTTGTTACAACCATACCCATGTTACAACTATACCCACCCTCTCCTATTAAAACAAAGTCTATGTTAACACACAATTCCTAGTACTACAATGCGAAATATTTCGTTTGCTCCTTCTATATATTTCATTTGCATGTCGTCGTATCCCGTAGATATAGCCGATATCTTATAGCTTTAATCAAAAATTGAGTTGGATGACTAGTAATATGAATCAGATAAATACACTTACTCGACCAATGAACACTTACAGCTGAAATACATCGGCGTAGCGATAAAATTGATATTTTACATTCAAATGAATAGTAACCAGCGACCTCTCTAGACGAAGAATCTAGGAAGGAGGATGAATAAAACAGCTTTATACCCAAAACTTGAACTGTGCCCTCTTCTAATTTTAATCTGCATAACCAACAGATAGATACTGCATATATCATAAGCATTACAAAGATTAATTAAGAGTTCAAACTATATATATTTTAACGAAATTACGTGTTATGTATCAGGCAATTTCCCACACATTTTGTGGAATAATATGATTTTATGCAAACATTAGAAGAAAAAACATTATCTTACAAATTATATCAATTTTGCTAAAAATACAAAAATTAAATTAAGACACCTAAAAGCTAATGTTGTGCTTTTGGATGCATAAGCACAGACATTAATGCTCATTACTAAAATAATAGTGGAGTTTATAAAAATTATTAGTGCTGGTTTAAGAATTTGGCATATTTTTAAAATAGAACCAGAAGAAAATACTTCATGCAACTGAACAAATTCTGTCAATACTGATCAATAGTCGTATAGATGGGTAGGTAATAAATGCTACCTCATCCTGTATAGGTATGCTATAAGATCGTTTGTTTCGTTGTCGTAAACTTAAATTTTAGCCGACCGCACAGTAAAATACGCTGAAATTGAAGTTTCGTGAACGTTAAGCAAAAATTATTTGCGGCTCTATAATGTTGTTCGACTTTTGGGTCTTGGGTTAGTTATCCAAACGTCACTTCTCGTTTTTATTGTATTTTGTTAGGCATAAAACATTTTACGATGACCGCATTTTATTAGTTTGATCACAAAATTGAGGCATCTCCAGTAAATTAAATTACAATTTCAGTATCAGTCTTTAATTTTCCCGATGGGTTAAAACAAGAAATAGACATTTAAACATTATAAGAACAAAGAAAGGAAAATCCGACTTCTATAGGCCAGTACCCTATGCTTGATAAAATCATATTGCTTATTACACAGAGTGTTTAAAAGGTAGGTATTGTCAAGCTGTTGCGGTACAAAATACTATTTGCCTTAGTATTTTCTTTTACGAATCAGATAAAGCCTAAGCAGCCATGAAACAGCTACCGTAATTGATCAGTGCGCGATTCGATCTTCGCAATAGCCAAGACATTGGACCAGAATATACAAAAAAAGTAGTGAATAGACTATAATAGTTTCCTTTTTCTTATCATAGAGACTTTGTCAAACATATGGCTTGTAATACTGATTATTTTTCGCACCAGTTTAAATCCGTTTATTCTGAAATTTAATCAGTCTACGTACATTTCATATATTTAATCCCCATTCAGCATAGGTGGCAATGAATTAGTTGTAAAACACTTCTGTGATTCTAATAAAAAAAAAAAAACACTTTCGTGATCCTTACAAGTTGAGGCAGGCAAGGGTAAGACAAAATCCGACAGTTCATAACATCGACCGCAGAAGAAATTTATGCTCCCATTGTTTGATAAAAGAAAAACAATAAGGAGCAGCTTATTGCTTATTATCTAAATTCAGTTGACCATCAAGCAGGTTTGTTGTTTGCAAGTGTTTTCCACACAACGATGATGTAGACCTTAGTTTTGCTCTAAATATCATTGAAGATTTTTGACATATAGTTACGAAGATGCTCTACCGCGTTTTTCGATAGCTGTTAGTGAGCATTTATATGAAAGTTTTTGACCAATATTTAGCAGAAAGAGGCGTATATATATCATGCCTTACAAGGGCGCCAGTTTAAATCTTGTTTACTTTCTTTGAGGATATTTGAACACTTAATTGTATACCACACTTCCACTGACCTCTCGTGGAACTGCAATAATAAAGTGGCCACAAAATAGGAAACGATGCGAAATATAATAAGTTACACTGCATATTGGTATATTACAAAGGTGGTGTACACTCGATGATTTGCGAAAGTTTTGTACTTCAAAAACCGTCTATTTGGCAACCAATGTTCATTAAGAATTTTCTGCATATTTTAAACGTTTTAATGTTAGAGACACGCTTTAGCACCTTGCATGTAAGATAAAGTTATATAACAAATTAATATATCCTAAACTCTATGAAGTATTATATTTATAGTTTATTTATATTTAAAGTTTCACACGAAACAACCAAATTTTGACCAGCATAGCAGTAAATAATAAAAACAATGCTCTTCAAGCAAATGAACTGAAATTTTTGAAATCTTTTTATATCCGAATAATTCGTACTTGGTATCAACAATCCAAAGAAATATACTCTGGCTTAGATAATCTTATAAAAAGATTGAATGAAGGAACAAGGCAAAACATGTTAAAGGGCGCCGAATATAATAATGGCCGTCAATTGCTTATGGCCGTAATTGCTTTTGCCTCAATGAAATAATCAAAATGAAAAACAATGTAAAAATTGAATATGATGTATATGTACCAGTTCTATTAAGGCCTATGACTTAAATGTCTCTCTCACTATGCTCCCTCAATTTTCTTCACAATTTTCCTCAACTGAGTTCTGTTTCGTGACGCACTTTTTCAATCCACTAGTCTCAAATTTAATAAAGCCTGCTGTCACTGCATTTACCTTTTTCTCCTTCGGTCTATCTCTTTTCTTTTTTCTTTCTTCTCACTCTTCTGGAATGTTTGTGTTCTGACATCCTGCTGAGATGTCATAACCATCTCAACCTTTGCATTTTACATGCTGAACTATGTTGCTGTGGCCGTAAAGTTTCTCTATTTCACGAGTCGTTTTTCCTCTTCAATCCTCATCTTCTGTCTTCATTCCCCCAAAAATACCCCTTAACATTCTTTCTCAGATCTCTATTTTAATTTCATTCTTTTTCGTTATTACCCATGCTTCACATTCATATACTATCGTCGGCTTTATTACTGTTGAAACTTCTTTTGATTTTAATATTTTCTTGATTGACCCCACTGCTTGCTTCGCTTATTTAATCTATTTCTTTCTTCTTTTCATTGCTATTTGTAATCGTTACCCCCAGGCATTTAAGTTGAATTAGTTTCTCATAATTATAGCTTCTTGTATTCACTTAGAATTTACTATATCTATGTCTATTTGTTGTTGTTTATTTCATTATTAGGTACTTTGGTTTATGTTCATTAATTTTTAGACCAAATAACCTTGCCGTCTTTTTCATTTTGCTAAATATTGTTCGTAGTTTTTTTTTTTTTTTGATCCGGTTATTAGTGCTACGTCGTCTGCACAGGCAATTACTTACCGTTTTGGTAGGTATATAATCTCTTATCTCTTAAAATTACTTCTAGTACTAGATTAAAAAACATCGAAGATAATGTGTCTCTCCTGCCTAACTAACGGTTTTCCCTCGAAACTGTGCGATATCTTTTCTTCTGTTACTACTTTGTTTTGTGTATTTATCAGTGTCATTCTTGTTAGCCTAATTAATTTGTTTGGAATGTTTAGCTTTTGCATTGCTTCATATATTCTTCTTCTCTCCATTAAGTCGCACGCCATCATAAAATCAATAAAGAGAATATGCAGGATACTCAGATTTTGTTCGTAGCTTTGATTGATTGAAGTGTAAATGTATAATAATAATAATAATAGAATTTATTGACAACTACTACATTTCAAATGCATTGTCAAAAAGACTATATCACCCGTAGAAATAATGGTTCATATACCATAACAAAACTCCTAGAGAAAGAAAGGGGCTATAACTAGAACTTATACAAAATGTACAAAAGTATTACCTAAACTTACAAAAAATATCGAATCTAGGAAAGTAAATGAAATGGAATGAGATGAAGGATTACCTTGACGGATGGGTGTGGCTTAAGAATGGGTTAGGAAATATTTGTGCTGGTTTACTTGTAAACCATGATTCTTTATTTTTAAGCTATCGTTCAATTGACCACTACACCAACCTACTTATCCTTTGTTAGTGCTCTTGATATGAATATGTGCCGTGTAGTTCTTGTGAAGAAATAGCAGTCATAGGTTGCTAGGAAGTGTAATGCAATAGTATATGCCCTTGTGCCCTTGTACATTGCAAGAAACTATTGCAGACGTAAGCATAAATATGTAAATGTAGGTTAAGGTGTTCACATGCTTGAATGTATACCTTGTTTGTTAGTCAACAAAATGCTAACGTGAAATAATATTTATAAACAAAGTATACAAACACGCAAACATGTTTATGTAAGGTTAGATATAAAATAGACGAGTAGGATAACATAAAAACGTTGATTATCGATTAATTAATAGCATAGCTAGTAATGTAGTAGCATTAGACTGTGATATTGTTATCCGACGCAATTCGTCGCTTTCATTGTTACTAATAAACCACAAAACCCCACGACTGTGTGTGATTAAAAGAAGTCAACCGAACCAAAGTACGAAACCCATCACATGGTGATCCTGCCATTCCGCCATCACATAACGATCCTGCCAGTCCGCCATCACATAGCGGTCCTGCCAACCCACATCGCATGAAGATCATGTAAAAGAAGAAATCAAGATCAACAAATCAGGTCAAACGCACAGACGGGCAACAACAATTGGGGACAACTCATATCTGGCCGAAGTCCTAGCAGTAGTAGCAGTGCTTTATGTTGTTAAATTTTAAACATATTTTCCGTCTTGTTAAGAGAGATTCTGGTGGCAAGCAAAGATTTATTACTTGAAATTTTGAAGCTAATGTGAAAAAAGGCAATAGTGATAGTGAAAATCAAATTTAGAACTTATTAGTAACAGACTTAGGAAATTGCATAGTATAGAAGAAAAATTTAAGAGATTAGAATTAAATTACATAAATTCTCCCGAAAGGAATAGGAGAAATTGAAAGTGTATAGGAAAAAATAAGAATAGTATTAAGAATATTAGGGACATCTTAATAAATAGAGTAGTGCAAATAGAAACTGGAAACAAAATGAGTGAAAAATTTGATTTAAGAACTGCAAATTCATTATTGTCTCTCATGAATGACGCAGAAAACACAACTAAACAATTAATTATTCTATAGAATTGTATGCGAGCACACTGGATATAGCTAATCAAAAATTATTAATTAATTATGTGTTGAAAACACGGCTCTTTACACACGCTAAATTAAGGGTAAAAACAATATGCTTCAATAGAAAATTTGAGTCGCGATTTAAAAGCACATCTCTTAACGAAAAAATCAGCAACCGCCATGTCAATTAAACTGCATAATAGTAAGCAGAGAAAAAATCTATTGAAACATATGGCAGATAAATTCAAGAATTATTAATAAAATTAAGTATTTCTCAGGCAGAAGGTAATGTTGAAGTATTAAACGTACTGCAAAATGTAAATGCGAAAACAGCTATAACGACATTTGTTGACGGACTAATAAATTCAGATTTACGAACCATCATAAAAGCTAGAAACTATAATTTAAGAAACGCTATCATTGGAGTAAAAGACGAAGAAATTACAAAACCACCTTTCCCTAATGTTTTTCATTTTAGGCATAGCTCGAATTCACAAATTATGGGAAATATTAAATATAAAAGTAATAATCATGATTCACATAAGAATAAAAGTAATCATTCTCACGACAGGTACACTAACAATATGCTACTTTGTAGTAGCTAATAACGGTTAGCAGCAAATTTTATAATTTTTGTGCATATTTCATATTAATGTTCCTTGTACTACAAATCTACAATATTACAAATTATTAAAATATATTCAAAATATTGTTCCGCAATATCAAGATGGATTACTACAATGTGTTTGAAGAATCTATCTTTTGTAAGTGCCATAATAATATTCGATCTATCAAAACAATTTGCAGTAGTCATGAATTTTATACCCAATTTGCAGGAATTATGAATACAACTATTAGTATTTTTCAAACATTTTGCTTCCGCGCGAATATACAATTCTATATCAAATCTTGTGCATTAGGAAGATAACACTGTTATTAATGTTACGGCAGAAATCATTCTTTATTTTATTAATTTTATTACGGGATATTAAGGGGGGTGTACAGAAAATAAAAAGCTGTTTACAGAAAATAAAAAACGGTGTTTTCCCATCATTAACCACTATGAGCCAGTCTCCCACTTAATAAACTTCACATGTGTGGAAATTCGCAGCTTACGCGCTTGTGATCCGACATTTGTACTGGTACCTTTCCAAACATATGATCAGGCAATAGCAAATTAGAAAGCGAATTGGACGGAAATTGGAAATTGGGTAGCGGAATTAATGGTACGTGTATTTACTGTAGAAACAATAGACGGTCCGAATACGTAAATTGTCGCATTTCATTATATTCACTTGATCCATCTAGTGGCAACCACGTTAATAGTGCCACTGTTGGAAACGATGTTTTCGAATATGGGTTAGTCTGTTTTATTCGCTTTCCGATGATTTGAGTGCAAAACGTCACAGTTTCTAATATATTCCATTTGATTGCACAAATTACGTCAACAGAAAATGCGTTTGAAAAGCGTGGAAGAAAACGAAACGATGGCTTTAATAAACCATCGCATTGATAAACAAAATAAGATAAAAAAATAATAATGTGAATTTTTATGATGCCGATTCCTTGTAATCAAATTGGTAACGGTGGTGAAGATCTTTTTCTATTTTTTTTTTACCTTCTCATTAAAATGTATCCACACTGCGTCATATCTGAAGATATATTTTCATAACTCATGAAACCTATCAGACATTGTGCCTTCAAACAACAAATATATACATAACTACATAGACTCTATCGCATCTCAACGGTTACTGATTGACATAAACTATAGAGCCCTAAATTTAGTGGTCGTGCGACCCGCTTTTCGGAACATTTTCGCGTTATCGAAACGTCATTAACCATTCCTGTTTATAGGAGACACCCTGAGTTATCCTTTAAGCCCACGGAAATTAAAGGGATTGTGTTCTGAATATATTTTGTCAGCGACTGGAATGTGATGCAAAACGCTGTTAGGGCGAATGAGATATACTGTGAAAGTTTTTACAGGGCACTTTCGCATTTTATGAAGCACTAAAACCTCCTATTTGCATCACGAAGATTATTTATATAATGAAATTGTTAATGGGGCAGTTTATTCCTACCAAGAGTATCCAGTTATACCTTTTTAGTATTGCAAAGAGTACTAGCGTTAAAGTAATATGTCACAGCAGTTATTTTCCAGTTTGAATATTTCAGGTGATGAAAAGTTGACATATTAACCCGGCGCGCTATTGGATCGATCGGGAAAAGCATCTCAAAAAAATATATGCCTTTTTTTATTTAGTTAATCATTGTAATATGTTATACATGTATAGGAAGCTTTACTACGCATGTAGTGGAGTTTTATGTTTGTCTATATTATCTGTAAGGCTATCAATAAGACATATAGATAACCTTATGGACGGGTATGCACAGAATCTCAGAAATAGTGACATAAGAAAATTTTTGCTGGTGTTTTTATTTATTGATTGAAAAAATCCTTATAAGTCGTTACTTCAGCTATGACATCTTCCCACCGCTAGGGCAGTACTGACTATGTAACGGCAAAAGGTTTGCCAAACATGCATGCAATATGCATTTATTTATCATGTTTTAGGAAATTAAAATATTAATTTTTCGTATTTACAAGTTATATATTGATTTATTATAATAAATAACCATATATCTTTTTTTTAATTTCCCATAGTTAAACTATATCTACGGTCTGTAAGTATATGTTCATAGTGGAAAAAATTCTCTCTTAATACCACGAAATTTGATGGATGCATCCTTAAAACTAGGTATTAATGAGAGGGCTTATATTCATGTCTTCGTGAAGTTACATAAATTACATTATTTATCGATTTTAATGCAGCAAAACCATTTTTTGCATAGAATTTTTCATATTTTTTTCCGGTTAGTTCATTGACATTTCCAATTTTCTCTCAATAACATTGACAATGCCAACATTATCATTTAAAGATAATTTTCCATCTCCCAATCTAATATTTGCCTCCTCACTTATCGCAAAATTACATTTAGTATATGATAGCTGATCTTCTATTGACGAATTATGTATTAAAAATTACCTTACACTTTGATATGGCAAAACAGTTGCATCAAATTGAGTTACAACGTTTTTGATGCCTTCGTAATTATCGGCAAGAAACGCAGTATATTTAAGCCATGTTCTCCATCTTGTTAAAATAGGTTCTGGTGGCAACGGTATGTCGACCCTTACGAAGTTTTTGATAGCAAAAATGCTTTGTTAAAGCTTTTCGTGTTCAATACTTTGCACTGTAATACTTCTTGTGTTTTAACCAATCTGAATGCAAAGTCTTACGCCTCAGTAAGACATCAAATATAATCGGGAAATTACACCTGGGCATATTACATATTTTTGTATTTGTATTTGTATTTGTAATAGTAAAATAGGAACTAGTGTGTGTTGCAGCAATATAACAATTTATAGTTTCTGTATTTTATATAGGTATGTATATCCGACTACAAGAAGTCTCAGGACACCGCTTTGAGCTGAGCCTTCCCGAAGCTATTGCTGTCTCTTGCTATCTGGAAATGATATGAGAGAGACAACAATAAGCTCGGGTAGGTTTTATCTGGGGTGATATCCTGTCGTCGAGTGTACTTATTACCTTAAGTTTATTAAAAAGTTTTTAAATTATTACATACTTTTATTTCTTCTTCTCTCCCTTTATCATTAGTACATACAATTAAATGCACATATATGCACACGTAAATTTTCATAAATTTACAATAAAATGCATATATTAACACAAAAAATGTACATTTTAGCAGTAGTCGATTTTAAACACAAAATATGCATACTTATTGGGGCATCATGCATTTATATCTGTACCAAAAAAAAATGTTCATTATCACACAATAATGTATTTACATTACACAAGAAAATGCGAAAATGTGCACTGGAAGTATATAGTCGGGAAACAATGTGTTTATATTTTGACATTTATTTGTTTAAGTTGATTCATAAATTGTGCGTTTGAATACATTTATATTTGATTTCCTTTTTCTTGGTTTTTAAGTCTTTACTATTAAAACATGAATACATTTATTTGTGTATAAGCATCGACCACAACTACAATGTTTGTTTTCACACAATCTTTTAAGCACAATAGTAAATTGCACACAATACGATCCTTGTAACCATTTTAAATACAATTTGTGCATACCTATTGCACAATTTTTTCTCAGTGTATCTACATTAATTAAATGCCCTTTAATTGATTAATTTCAACCATTTAAGTTTCCAATAATTGATATTATTATTGATCCAATTAGCAACCAGGTGATTTCATCAACAGAGATCCAAAGATTTTGTTTTTCAATTTCTTTCTAATAACATCTTCACAAATTTCGTTGATGTATTTCTTGCGGAGAGTTGAGAAACTAGTTACATAAATGAGTTTATCATACGCTTTGCAATGTACTTTCAGGAATTCTCGAAATATTGGATTGTATTTATATAAAGAGATATTAACCCAGAAAAAGAATACACAAATCTTTGCAAAATGCTTCTTGTAGATTCTTCGAATTATTGAGAAACTTTCCTTCAAAAAATTTTTCCTTATTAAAATTTTCAGAAACGCTGTTCTGGTGAAATGTTGTTTTCAAATACTGCACCACTTAAAGTTTCTTCTAGCAGGTAATCTGTGCAACAAAATAATATATATTTTTAGCATTTAGTTGTAATAAGTATTATTAATAATTACTACATTGTCACAAAAACTACAAAAATATTTTTTTTTGTTTTTGTAAAGTTCTCCAGTTGTTTAAACTATAATTAGATGCATTTTGGTTATTTTGGGGTTTATGACAAAGAAATTACAAAGATAAGTTTAAAAGAACATTACACGAAACACGTCTCATAACAATTTATCATTTAGTTGCTTCATTATGGACACGAAATTGCCTGTTCTTATTTAAATAATGTTTCAAAATTCAACTTACCCTTTTGTCACAAAGTGAGCATAAAACACTTATTACGTCAATAATTTTTAGTGCATTGCAATCACTTATCCAATTTTTGATTAGAGACGACTTTCAAACTAAATTTCACTTTCGTTTCACCAAACAGCAGAGATGTTAACAGGTTTACGAACCAACAAACTATGAAGGAAATTAATTCCTTTTCGTACTAATATAATGCGGCTGTGCATGATTCATACATGCAGTCTTACCTGCATTTCTGAAAAAATGTTTCTTACCTAGGTTCTAATTACTCTGTAATCCGATATCTGTATAGTAGGGTTTACATTTATGAAGAAGATATCCATCTTAAATTTTTATTCCTGTTCTATCTTTTGTCAAATTATATTTTTAGGAAAGTCCATCTCAATAACGCATCGTTGAAGGAATGCTAATCCCTTCAAGTTTGCAGAAACAAATTAAATATCATTGACAGAATAGATAGCTTTTCGGATTTTATTATAGTTCTTATGAACGTGGCGAATATGTGCATAAATAAGCAAAACAATGATGAAATATGCATATACACTTATGGTAAAGTGTCCAAATATGCATTTTGCATAAAATCCAGTCTTTAGTTAGTACCGAGAGGATCTTTATAGGTATAAAATAGACATTTAATTGCTAACGCATAAGTGCCTGGATATCTTTGAGTTACTTTGATAACTTCTATTTGAAATGTTGAATTTATTTTTGATAATCTAGATTGATTGATGATTTCAAGTATATAAACAGCAAGCAATAATTTTGGCCGCCTAAATTGATGAAGTACCCCTATGTGCAGCGTTTTGTATAAGTGATAATAATATAACAGCATATTTGAAGTACTGCAATATTTGCAACGTACGGAGATGGTTTTATATGCATAAGTCCAGAGCGTAGACATTATCTTTTTGCGAAAACATTCACTAAATGTCGTCTCCGTATCGGGCACGTCATTATGAAAATGAGGGTTGGCATCATATCATCACCCATGCTCGCGTCCAATACATTACACATATTTACATGCAGAAACGTTAGAAAGGGACCAAATCGGAGAAAGTTATGTCACCCAGTGACATTTGATCGAATCGAAATAGGATTGCCCGGACTGGGAATAGATTAGGGTAAAACGGAAGTGACCTCTATCACGGATTCACTTCCTGACTAACACTTCCCGCCTAGATAACGCAGATGCACGCCCTACCGTTTCACTTACCGATGGTGTGGCGTATAACGTAAGGAAAGGAAAGGTCGCGGTAAAATTGAAAATCCATACCGTAACGATGTGTTTCGAAGGACTCGAACCGAAACACATTTCGCATGTATTGTATGGCACTCCGAAATAATGCAATCTACCGTGTAACTGGGAGGCGGTACGTTCGCCATCCGTACAATGGCGCTGTTATTGTAGCATAGCAGCTGCAACTGTTTTTCCTCCAATATGACGACTGGGAATTGGACCGCAGAAATTACAGGGGGATGCTAATTGACCTTATGGGATCCGTGCTAGCGTCGAAATTTTATGCAGTCGCCGTGTCCTGGTGATCCTGGAAATAAAGGGCAGGGGAAATAAAAATCATTGTTCTGTCGTAATGGAATGTTTCAATTTCTGGGTGTCTGTATTTTAGTATGATGCTAACACCTACTCGCGCTAGTTATCGCTAATAAAATTCAATTAAATCTACAATCAAATTGGGAAGTTAAATATTTGGCTGTTATTGAGAATTATTTTCGTGATATTTGTTACATACAGAAACTCTAGAGAAATTTATTTCTATTTTGGTCCAATACTAGTGTAGTTTTCCCAATATACCATGTATCCTGCAAGTGCCTGTGCAAACGCAAAATAATTTTGAAATATACAAATATTTTCGATTTTTATGTTTCATAATCCCGTAGGCAGTTCAACAAAGCCGAAATATAGTTGCTGGATTAGAGTAAATGATAACATGTATATTTTAGTATCGCTAAATAGAGAAATAGTATTTTCCATTAAAATTATCTCGGGGCATTTATTAACTGACCGCGATCACAAAATGTTTTTATTTGTGGATTTTGCGTGGTTGGAAATTTGGAAAACGTGACTACGTTTTTTTCCTGTTATTAATTGTTTATCGGTTTATGGTATGTATGTAAAAGAAAAACGTATTTTAGGAGACACATTTCAGAATACGAGTTTAATTTAAAAAAAAAAAAACGGGGTGTTCAAGAAATAAGCACTTTAAATCCTAAAAAACCGGCCCTTCGTAATATTTTGTGCAATTACACTAGTCAACAACATTTCAGATTTATTTTGTACCAGGAGATACACTTGACAGTACTTTTTTTACGCTTAATTCATATGTGTTTTCAGTATTTTTCTATCAGGCAGAGTTTCAGAGTGACAAGGCAATGAAAATTTTGTGAAAGTATATATTATAATATGTCTATAAATCATGAAAAATGACGTACAAAGTGATATATTTACTTGGAAAATGTGCTGATATATGACTTTTGGTTTTATTTTGCATCAGAAACGTCTCTCTTCAGCGTCCGGCAATAGTCTACCAACATTGCAGGGCTGCATTTGCCTTGGTATCTCTTCTCCATGACTGGAATGTACTGGTAAAATCTTTCAATCTTTTGCCATGCTCGTTATTGATCACTTCAAGGTTCTTTTTTGGAAAAAAAGTCCAAGTTCGAGTCAAGAAAGTGTATTTTTAGACTGATGTTGCAACCCATGGTTTTATGTGAGGCCAATGGATTGTTAACAATCTCTACGGAGTTTCCAGCTTTGCAATTTCCCAAGAAGCCGTCGCAAATCTCCTTAAAAGGCAACCACAATTCAATTACTTTTAGCCCCTCAACAAATTGTTCATCTCGAAGCAGCTGTCTGATCTGGGGTCGCACAAAAATACCTTCCTGTACCTTAGCATCACTGATCTTAGGGAACTTACTCCTCACATATGCAAACCCGTTGTTAGTTTTATCCATACCTTTGACAATTGTTTTCATCAATCCAAGCTTAATATGCAAAAATGCAAATTAATTGTTTGAGGATCGACAAGTGGGGTACCAAGACTTTCCTATTTCTTGGTGCCAGTGAAGTTCGTTCTTGCCACTCCTTCTTTTTATGATTCTTATCGCGACTGTCGCATTTACAGAGGAAACAACAAACCTTGTGCAACCGAGTTACATGCTGAGCAAAATTAAACAACTTTCAAATCGCTACAAATATTCCATTTAAAGCCATTATACCTATTTTTTTTTCCAAAAGAACCTTCATGTTGTCATACCATTCTTTCAAATCGCTTGCATGAGCCTAATGGAAACTTATTTCTATTGTGGAGTACCGCTTTCAAGCTTAATTTGGAAGTCAATGAACAAACTCCACTCATCCGTACTATATTCATGACGTTTTCAGGTCTTCATAACAGAACGAACGTCATTACAAAATACAAGTCCTTCTTCCATAGAGAAGAAATTCTCAAATTCTGCATGGCGATTACGAAAAAGAGCAACTTTTGTTTCAGCCTGAAGAAGATTCGAGCCTTTTAATCTGGAACCTAGGAGCTCAACTTGTTTCTTAGACAATTTTAAACTGCGAATGAGGTCGTTGATGTCTCCTTAAGAAGATGTCGCTCACAACAAGACGAACCTAGTTCAAATATTACTTCGTCATCAGCACTTTCATTAGTGTCTTGTTCTGCGGAGGTTTAGGCACAAGTGATTCCGGACTGTCAGGCACCCGTCTCAGTGCAGATGGAATGTAAGAATATTTTACAGTATGTTTGGATTTAGAAGTCATGCCACTTATACTTGTAAGGCAAAAATAGCAATCTGTAATATGATCTATTGGTTCCCTCCAAATCATAGAAATAGCAAAAGGCATATATCGTTTACATTTTGCCCACGCTGTAAGAAGCCTGGCACACGTAACACAGCAAATATGGGGAGCCCAGCTTTTGCCTTCATTACCTACTTTATACTTAAAATACTGCTCATATAGCATTTTTTAAGGAGAGGTGTGAAAGACCGTTTTTAATATTTTAATGTCATTTCGCCGCAAATGTAGCAAAAAGAGTTCGGGTGGTTTTCACATTTGGTTGGCATTTTTACAGGTAATCAAGTATTCGTGGTTTCCTCACAATAGCTTGAACGCACCACAAAGCAACACTCTTTAAAGCGTTAACAACGTCAGCGTATTTGTGAATTCGCCGAGCTCTAGCCGACAATTGAAATAATGTCAAGGCATATTCTCTTATACCACATATCTATACATGCATATTTTGGGTGGATAAGTGAATACCCTGGAACATAAAAACTAAGTTTGATAGAGAAATTCTGAATTCAGCATGCAAAAGGATATGGGAATCAGGCATTTTTGTGCTTAGATAAAAAAATTTGTTAACCAGTGTGACGTATTTTTGTTCGTTGTATCGTAATCATATGGAGCGTATATAAATTATCTACAAAATAACCTTAAATTATCACTTCCATTGACCTTATGAAACGATTTGATTGTGGCGACTGTAATCTTCATTATTTCGAGTGTTACGTCGGTCGGTAGTGCTGTAACTTTTGCGGTGCAAATATTGTGAGTACATCAATTCAACTCAGCTCATTGACGTAACCCACTCAAGTACATTCAGCTTCACTGCGCATCGAATCAAATTAATACAACCGAAGAGGAAATAATCCCTGTTGGCATTAGTAAGTATTACAAAGGCAATTAATTCGAACAATATAATACTGAATATGAAAATTAATGCCTTTCAGTATTTTATAATAGTTAGTGATGGTTATTTTACAAGTTCAAAGCCCCACAAAATATTGCAGACAGTTTTCTAATAGAGGATGAGTACCTATTATTTTGATTTATGTTTGTCTCCAGCTAGAATTTAGTAACATAGTCCTCTATCCATAAGATAACAAAAAGTAATGACATTTCCAAAAAAAAACTTCTTTCATCAAAATACATATTTATTTTTGTTTTCGTGTATTTTGCGATTGAAAATAAAACATTGTTATTGTCATGAAGTTATTTCTCATATAGTCAGAGGTAGAAATTAAGCTTGGTAAACAAAAGTGGTGTATATTAAAATACAAATATTTTCCATCTATTTTACAAGTCTATACGAAAGACGAAACGCCCACGACTTTTCCCACGCAAAGCAAGTTCTGAAAAGGAAAACATTGTAGAATTTGCTTGTTAATAAAGAAGCATTGTGAAAGCTAAAGCAGCACATGCTTCTGTACTTCTGATCATGTGCCAAAATTACTTATACTTTAGGTGATATTGGAATTTCCAGGCCAAATTGGAAGAAAATAGAAAAGTTGGCAGTTATGTTTTGAAACAATGTTATGTTTTAAATATTTGTCATAACTATAGTTTACTATGTGTAGAGGATTAACAAAAGGGGGTTTAATTTAAATAGAAGCATTGCTATGTATAGTTTATATTTAAATAGAGATTGTGAACAGGGTAATATGTTTGAACAGCGAAACCGAGTTAATGTGGGTAGGTGTAATCAAACCAATATTAAGTTGTCGCCAACACTGTCTCTAGCGTACTCTGGAGGGAAAAATTTTGGCATATTTTTTTAATGAATTACTACCGCCAATAGATAAAGCTAACTACAAGTGTACACAGGTAACCCAAAAATTGAGATTTCGATGAAATTCTAAAAACCGAAAAAAGTACATATTTACAAAATTTATTACTCGTTCTACCCGTAAGGATAGGATTGGAAAAATTACTTTCATTAAGCAATAATTTGCTTAAGGAAGTCAAATGCCATTTCTTTATATAGACAGGTTAATCCCTTTTATTAGGTTTAGTAGCCTGTGTGGTAAACCTCTTTCAGGTAAATGAGTCATGGTGTTGATTGGTTCCAGCAATGGTAGTCTCTGCCGTTCCAATGCAACGCATTCCATAACAACATGACAGGCTATGTCTTCCACCTCGTTGCATAGTCTACATATGGGTTCATCTTTAATGTTGTACGTACTTCCTTAAACAGCAATATTCTGTTAGCAGGCTCGTCACCGTTCTAAGCTCTACTTACTTGAGAGCCAGTACATCCTCCACTGCTTGCCGAGAAGGTTGCCTCATTATTCGTTTGCTGTGTATCTGTCTTTCTATGTTGCTCCAGTGAATCTGGTGTTTTTCTACAATCCACTCAGTCACTGTATCACATACCGCAGCTTTAGTTATTTTCAGTCCCAGTTCTGGTTGTGCGGATATCATTTCTGAGCTCTTCCTTGCAAATTCGTTACATGCTATACCCTTACGACCCGTCACCCACACCACGGTAACTTTGTTGTGTCTAACCAGTATTTTGGGCATTTCATCTGATAATATGCTGGTGTCCTTAGGGCGCGTAGGCTATCCAATAAGATATTAATCCTCTGAAGCTAGAATTGTTTTTGCAACGCCATGTATGTAGATGAAGGGTGGTGTTACACTGCGACCTAAAGGATCTATTGTGTCCCCCATTCTTGCTGCTTTACAGTTGGCCTCCCAATCCTATTCCTTTTAAAAAGTGTAGGATATCAGAGGGCCCCAGTTTAGGTAAGTCTCCCTCTTCAATTTCACATGCTCCCAGGTACAATGCCCTCGGGTTGCACAGTGCTGTGCAGTTTGAGAGGAGGTGGATGGGTGTTTCATCCTGTTCCCCACAAAATCTGCATTCAGGATCTTTTTCCAATCCAAGCTTAGTCAGGTGTCCTTTCAGTCTACAATGGCCTGAAAGTATTCCTGTTAATATGCGAACATTGTTCTTACTCAGGTTGATGTATTCTGTAAACCTCTTCTGGTTATAAGTTCCCAGAAGAATTTTACTCTGCATCATTCCCTGGAGATTTTCCCAGTAACTGGATTTTCTCTGCTCCATTTCTATTTTTAATTTCTTCAGTATTGTACTGCTACTTAACCCGCAAAAGGGTTCAGACCCTACGAAAGGCATTCCAGCCCCTTTTTTTGCGAGGTTATCCGTTATTTCGTTTCCTTCCACTCCTGTGTGACCCGGAACCCACAGGAGGGTTACTTTATTCTTTTGCCTAGCTCATTTAGTTTCCTAGGCATTCCAGACCATCTTTGGAGCTGATTCATATGAGCTCAGCGCCTTGATGGCTGCTTGACTATCAGACATGATGATAATCTCCTGTTTCCGATAGTTCCTATCCATATTGAACTGAACACATCTTCCAATAGCGTGTATTTCCGCCTGAAATATACTTGGGTATTTTCCCAAGCTTTCGGAATATGTAGTTCTAGGCCCGTATATTCCTATTCCAGTTCCTTCTGCCGTTTTGGAGCCATCAGCAACGCCATACGGGCGCATGTTTCTATCGTTACTA
This sequence comes from Protaetia brevitarsis, assembly GCA_004143645.1. Taxonomy (NCBI): domain Eukaryota; kingdom Metazoa; phylum Arthropoda; class Insecta; order Coleoptera; family Scarabaeidae; genus Protaetia; species Protaetia brevitarsis. Next base: position 31,927 of record RXPK01001007.1, on the reverse strand, counting down.
TTTCCGTTTGTTGTACGGTGGCACATATCATATAATTTTAGGGTTTGGTTTTGAATTCTTGGTTTCAGTTTGGCTTTGCATTCGTCCCAGTCTAAGATAACCTTAAAGGGTTTGTCAAAGGAGGTTTTGGGAGTCATGTCATTTTACATTATAAAGATAAGATTTGCGATTTCGGCTGCAATTCTGACATGGCTAGAAAGATTTCAGGTACTTCAATTTCTACCACTTTTTAGTCTGTATGTTCCCATTGTTACCTCCCTTTTAATATAAATACGCAAAAGGGTAGATTTAGCATAGTTTCTATAACAGCTCAATGCGAGTCAGGCACTCATTTATTGTTTAGATAGGTAATTGTATATGAGGCTCCTCGGTAACATCTTAGGACACTTATTTTGGAGTTGTACTCAAAAAGACCAGGAGTACTTTAGATGATAACTTTACGAACGGAGCACTGGGCCAAATATGTCACTGCTAAAGGAAAGGTTAATTAAATACGTTAAATGATCGGATAATACATCCCCACCCAATTTTAAGCAAGCGCTGTGCAAACCCTAATAATCCAGAGATTTACTATTACTCAGTCTATCTATCATTATACCCACTTCATCCCGATCAACGAGACTCAGAAAAAAAGTTGAGTGTTCTTGGCTCGCTCATGATTACTGTGACCTTTGTTACCTGCAACTAGTTTGTTAGTTATTTGATTACCAATGTTACAAAAATAATCATTTAGCTCCTCAGCAGAGATAGTGCAAGTATTAACGTTTTGTTTAGGTTTAATAATTTGACCAGGAAGCCTTTAATTTATTCTCAGATGAAGATATAACGAAGGTATCATAAGCTAACCTCTCCAGCTTTAAAGTTTCCCTGTATTTCTGTTTAAAGTTGTTGTAAGCATCCTTGGAAATAATGTCAAGTTTACTAAGTTCATAAAGCCACAACTCATCCCTCATAGCCCTAGCTTTGTCTGACTATTTAATATTTAGTTTATTAGGCACTGTACGTCTTAATGGAAATGAAGTTGCCCAGCACGTAAAAATGTTGTTAAGCAAAAATTTAGAATCAGATTCAACATCTTTAAAGAGTAAAACTCTAACCAATTTATGTTTGTCAATAACTGTTTGTATTTATCGATTTTGTAGTCATTAATTGGCCTATATACATGACAGTTATTATCCTGTTGCAACTTGTACGTTTGTTGTAAATACACATATTAATCCCCTTTGAAGTCACATTCAAGTGTGTAATAGCCATAATAGGTGTGGCGAAGAATATACCAACTTGATAGTGAACACGCGAAATCGCCATTTTTCTTAGTTCGTTCTAACCAATAGCAATCCAATGAGTAGGTTGACGGTTACGAATTTTTTGCCCCTGAAATGGGGGCCACCACTCTTCATCCGTCCTTGCTGAGATATGCGAGCCGTCAGTAGTTATAAAACACTTTAAAGAGCTTGAGAGGAGCATTTTACTTCAGGGGATTCTTTAGCACTATTCCTCCGCATTTTTGCTAAAGTTACATATAAGAAAGAAAAAAAAAATGATTTGATGGGAAATCTCTATAAATATGTAATATATTTTTAATTCACAAGCAGAAACAAATTTAATATTGCATTGTGGTATAGAAATCAACGTTCTAAAAATAAACATATCTATAACAGACAGCTAGGCAATATCGAGGACCCTATTAAACCCTAGGATACAGTCAAGACTAGTTTGAGAATGTATTCGAGGGCTAAATAGTTTGACAGAGAGCAATGAATCAACCTTATTGTACACCGAGAAAAAAAGATGTGTTGATTTAACCAATAATTGGTTCACTCAACAAATTTTTGTATTTAAATATGCTCAAACCACCGGAATGTTTAAATCAATTATGCAGAATTAATTGTACTAATGTTTTGAATCAATCTACAATTGTGGTTCATCCAATAACCTTAATGTTGAATTAAATTAAATATTTGTTCAAATCGGCCGCACATCCATTCAGTTAACTGACTTTGTAGTTCCATTTATGGTTAAAGCAAATAATTGTTTGAATCAACACATATAATTCAACTAAAATATGCGTTTTCTATCCATGAGGTTACTGTTTTGCAATAAAATTTAAGTGTCCTGATTTAAACGAAAACTGGTTGAGTGAATGCAAGAAGTTAAAAATAATAATTTTTGTTATACCGACATTTTCATTTTTCTCAGTGTAGGTACCAGACATTCGGCTAATCGATGGAAACAAAACGCCGATGAGTTAGCAAGAAGGAGATCATCAGCTACTTACACAGGCTCAGAATCGGCTCCAAAAGTGTTTAAAACACAGCACCAAAGCACATTAGAAGTTGGATCAAAAACAAATACAAAGAACCCTGGAATGATACAACCAGACAATTTCATGGGAAGATTTTTACACTCAATACTAATCCTTTTCGCACCGTAAAAGATCTCCTAACGGGACACCGTACACTGAAAGGGCATAAACAGAAAATTGGTATCATCACTGAAGACACCAACTGCGGACAATGTGATGGAATGACAGAAAACGTTTACCATATTCTATGTAAATGCGAGGCTCTGGATGCAAAACGAGAGCATTTTTTGGCAAGCCAAAAGAAACCTCGAGAATTATTCAAATTAACCAGTCAGAGACCTGAATAGATTAGTGGAGGGTACAAGCATACTAGGATGGCTGGTGTAATTTGATGCATAAACGAAATCGAAGACTAGACAAGAGGTCGCAATATTTCCGGAGACTCTGTATAAGGCGTCTCATAGAAGAACAGAAAAAACAGTTATAATAATAAGAAAGCCTGTAGAACAAGGTATAGATTTTTTCCCAAAATAATATCGATACACTTGAGGATACACAAATTGTCTGTAAAGTCATTTTTGTTATTCAAAAAGTGTACAGAAAGGGAATCTGGAATCAATTTCTGCACTTGTACATATATCTACATCGACAGATATATTATGTAAATGTATGCTAAATAGCAAGCTAAAATCCAACATTAGCGCTGAATGGAACCAAATTTTCCTGTAAAAAAGTTCAGCTGACTTTCCGTGCCTACACAATACGTGAAGTGCGATTTCTTCCTGGAATAAAGGAGTGTAACGACGATATAGCTACGCCCCTTCGCGCAGAACGTCATTGCCAGACGGATGATCGCGAAGAATAGCAAACGCGGGGAATAGGCGCAGCGACAGCAGGCAAATTGGAATAATGGTTCCTAAGTGCTGTTTTACAGTCTAAGGGACAACTGAAAAGAAGGGGAATAATGCGTGAAATGAGATCTCTGTCGCATATAGCACACGACGCGGATAAATGAGAGGGAAGATTCTAGGGATCTGTGTCCGCCGCACGACCCCAACGACACATCCAGAACGACCTTCAGCGGCAGGCGAAAGGAATTTTGGGCAGAATGCGGATCCCCACCGGTGGACAACATCTCGATAATTGAACTTCTGCGGCGTTAAGTTTCTAGGAAACAATTTATCGGTGTCATGATACGAACTAAACCATAGAGTATAAGCACCTTAGGGGATCATTTAATCTTCCATTTCGTGCTCATTGTATTGTAGTAGATAGGATTTCATGTATCGTGCGTTATATTATTTACTCTATGAGGGGATAGGACTTCGGCAGGAAAGATAGTGTAGTGTGATAGATAATTGTATGACTGCTAGAGGTGGGTTGTTAAATATTTACTGCTAATTTCTAACAACTAAACACAAATAGCAGTTAGTAGTTGGTAGGTCAAATAGAAAATAACAACTAAATGCAGCTGTTGTGAGTGTATTTACTGTAGGTATAATAGTTCTTACTTTCATTTTGAGGCAGTGTCTCCGTAGATGGCACCAGTTTCGCGTATATTAACAGGTGCACGTTTCATTTATATCAACTGGTACCGGTTTAGTACATACGTGCTGGCAACAACTATAGCCTATCTTGCTATGTGCAATATTTATACTGAGAAAGTTAGTAAATTATTCAAAAGTAAACAGTACATGGATGCTGTTGTGTTGTTGGTTTTTTTTTGGCTTGACTTTTTGCTGTTTATACTCTCAGCTTCTGAACGAGTAATCTACCGCATATTGAAACTACAATATAAAGTTATGTAAAATAGATTCATGACCTGTCACCATAAGCCGTATTAGCTGTTTAGTGGTAAAATTAACTCCGTTCGACACAAATATTGACTTCATATTGTACCAATATCTGCATTTCCTATGTTCTTTTTGAACTCATGACCACTTAACTCAATTTATGTTGCTGTATTACAATATTTATTCTTTGCTTCACTCATGCACGAAAAAAAGAAAGTGGTTGCTTAGATCCAATATAATTTCTTGCCCAGCGTTTCATACAGAGATTTTTATCGAATGAAAGCAGCTTACGTACAGGACAGTATTTGAATAGCTAAGAACACTATCTGATGGATGTCCAAAACTTACGCTGATAACTAAAAGCTGTTACTTTTAAAAGACTTTTACATCTGCAAACCAAATGGGTCTATTCCGTTGGTTTGTCGATGCCTGGAAAACGCGTAATGGCACGGGTATTGGAATCTGGAGGGACGGAGAGAGGCACGGCGAAGCTTTTAGCCTAGAGGCCTCCCGCACCGTTTTCCAGGTCGAAATTATTGTAATCTAGACTTGTTCTGAGCGCATCTCAAACTGCCTGCGCCTGAATAGAAGGATAGAAATCATCTCCGACAGCCAGGCTGCTCTCAAAGCTATGCAGGATGCACACTGGGGTGCCACAGAAAACTTAAACAGCTGGCGAAACATCTAAATGTTACCTTAAGGTGAGTGCCAGGTCACTAAGGGATCAGAGGCAATGAAATAGCTGACAGAACCCACGTGTGGTAGCATCAAAATGTTTATCAGGTCCCAACTTGCTGTGAAGCACTGCTCCTTCTGGAATGGACTAGCCTGCGCAAACACTGTAAATCTCTAGGGTTTCATCCGAATGAGGAAAGATGCCGTAAGAAATTTATTGCAGTAAAATTCCTTCAACTTCAGATGCTCTACAACATCGCTATCAAACCAAGGAGGATAAGAGCGACGTGAACACCGTACAGGAACATATTGATTAACAAGCAAACAGCGTTTCATAAAATTTAGTCACAGCAACATTAACATCGGCAATGGTATTAACAAAGGTCCAATCAGTCTCGAATATGGCGCCATAGAGTCCCGGAAAATCAGCTTTAGAAAAATTATAACGTACATTATTATTTGAAGGAAATTGCATCTCACTTTTAGAAGTCACTGGAAAGGATATGTTTAAAGCTGGATGATATGCATCTGGAGCAATGATGGGATCCAGATCATGTGTTACTGTGATATCGCAGTTAATATTAGAAAACACAAGATCTAGCAATCTATTAGTAATATTTAAAATATTGTTATATTGACGTAAATTTAGGGTATTCATAAAGTTAAAAAGAGCGAAGTACTTGCGGTCAGTTAAATCAGCATTAGTGAATTTAGGACAATTAAAATCACCACATATAAGAATTTGCTTCCCAATAAGTTCTAAGCTTAAAGCCTCCAGAACAGCTTCATAGTAATCAGGTGATACATCTGGAGGGATGTAGATGTTTACATAAAACATGTTACAATTAGATATACATTTGCATATAATAATATCAATTAAAGAAAACATTGTGGAAATTTGCGTATTAACAAGTTTAAAGTTGAAGTGATTAGTAGCAGCGAGAAGCACACCTCCACCAGTAGATCGATCCACCACAGAACAGTTCCTATCACTTCTAAAAATTTGGTACGAGGGTCCCATCATTTCGGAGTCACTGATTTCAGAATTAAGCCAGGTTTCCGTGAGCAAGAGTATATCAGCATAAGCGCTTTCACTAATAGAGTAGACCATATCTAACTTAGATCGAAGACCACGAACATTTTGATAGAAGACAGTAATAACATTATTGCATCTTGATAAGCATCTTGGTAAGTTAATTCTCAGCCAGTTCGCGAATTTTTTTGATAGGGTGCAACCTGACTGAGAGGTCTAAAATTGACATGGGGCACAATAGGTTTTTCTGGCCGAGTTGCCTTCTTCGGGTTATACTCGCCCAAGGAAAAAAAAAAGGACTTTTAGTAGGAGGAAGACATTTATTCTCCTCAATTAATTGCAAATTTGTGTTTAAATACATATTTTTGAGCTGTATTTTTTAAAAGCAAAGTTTGTTAGAAACTTCGCATACAAGTTCCATATTTCTGATATTTCTGACTATTCCTGTCGTTGTTAATTAATATTCTTGATTGGAATTTTTAATATGATATCCTCCAAATCAGAAAATTTTGTTATCATAGACTTCAATCTAGAATTTATATTTTCAATTCTATTCTTAATTTTATTCAAAAAAGAAGTACAGTAGCCATTCGTACTTAATCGGCGCTCAAACAACTCGAAAACAAAGGCCACCTTGCTATTTCAGACCAACCGCCACCATATTAGCGTTAATAAGTAACAAGACGAAAAACAAGATTTAAACATGATGTGACCGCACAATAAAAGTGTAGCGAAAATGAATTGAAAACCACAGGAAAGTTAAACAAATGTAAATAAAATTCGTGTTTCTCAATTCCCTACTCAAATAAGTGATAAAATAATTTTTTCAATGAAATTGGGCGGTGCAATAATATCTATTAACTAATAAACTTGTTTATAAAGATCATCAGGAATTGTAACCTGCATTTAATTTCCTTTTAAGTCTACTAACAAGATATGTTCTCGAGGTTACATTTATCACCCCTGCTAATATAAAGTGTAATAATATCTCTAAGAACACAGCTTATACTCCTTAATAGCGCTTACTTACGACATCACTGTTGTTGCGCTGAATCTGCCCTCGTAGTACAATGTGAGCCTACAGCAGTCATCGTGAGGTCACGATGACTCCTGTAGGATACTTATCTAATGTATGATATGAGACAAGCACCATCTTTACGACAATTTCTGTAATGTATCTAACGGGCTTTCTGGTGTATATGCAATAAAACTTTGTTATAATACGGTTTAGTAAAATCAAGAAACATTTTGAATTGACAGTATTAAGCATTTTGTATTATAATCACATTATAAACTATATCAATATGTATTAATAAAACATATTATAACCAGTATTGCACTTTCTTTTTAAGTATGTTGTATTGAACTAAGGATAATCTTGCACCATTAACAATAGGCTTTTTTTTAATTTCTGCTAAATGTATAGTGATCAAAATAGAGCACATTGAAATAATAATAGTAAATCATATTATTCATTTCCGAATATTAATTATATTGAAGTCCAGAATTCGAATTTGGTTTAATATCCGTTTATTTGACTTCGTGTACATTTAAATCATCAACTCCAAGCTAATTAAAATGATTTATGAATGTTAATGTGGGTGCGTAGTTAACTAAACCTAATTAGTATAAACATGAGATCCATTTACATAATAATATAAACCTGCTGTTAGTCTCTTCTTCCTGGTTTAAAAATAATCTCAAAATAACAGTGATCTAGATTCAGAAATTAATGAGCTAAGTTTCGGCAGAATATTTTTCATTTTATAAAAATATTAAAAACTGCTACATTAAAAGAAGAGACTACAAGGTGTAAATGCTTGATTATTCAGCAAATTAAAATTAAAAAATTAGTACATGAACACTAAAAACATAGCTGAGAAAGATATTTGCATTATTGAAACGTATGCAATTAAATAAATAAAAAAAAACATATATTGCGACAAGCTATTGTAAATTTATTAATTATTTATATTTATTATAAAAGGCTACTATGGAAATAAAGACACTATGAACGTAAAAATTGCATAACAACAACAAATAAATTTCGAAAATCGGTTGCCGAAGTATTTTAATATAGTACTCATAGCAATAACTTATAACAAATATTTTGCAAGTAGAATTTCTTGGTTGAGTATTTCCTTTACTTTTATGTATCCGAAAGAGTTTGAGTTGCAACTCGAATCTTTTGTTTACCATGACAGGAGACTCTAAGGTCGAGAATTAAATCACTTATTAACGTTGCTATAACAAAATCAATATACATTTTTCTCCATTTAGAATCGACGAAAAAGTGATAATATCTATACTAGAATTTCCCTGATACGATTAGATGAAAAAAGTAAGTATGCTTCTCATGGGTTCTTGTTGATTGAGGGTTTCTGGAGGAAATAAGAATGGACGCGCAGAAAGTGGATTAAATTAGTGTTGGTGTGGTTTATTTTGGTGACTACCTTTTTAGATGTATTGCGATACCTAGGAGACACCATCGAACTTTTTCTTCTTAATTAAACTTATCGTCTTTAAAGGAACATCCTGCGAATAGTCATCTGTTTGTTCTTTCAAGCGCAGTACTGGAACTTGCTGTCCTTGCCGAGGTATTGCACTGGCAAGAAGTGGAAGATGGTCGGCGCTCTCTCACAGCTTCTATTGGAAACTTTCATCTAGCTTTCCCTTCAGACCGATGATGTACATCTGCTAATAAAGTACCTGTCTTTGTTAAGCATGTTTCCTGCGAAGTTAGGTCTTGGCCTCTTGAACGTCATTTTTATTAGATTTTACTGGAAAACTTTGACCATCTCTGTTGAACCAGCTTCTGTGAAATTGGTTTGTGGTGAACATTCACGGAATTAGTCGATGTAAGGATTAAATATTATATATTAAATATCAAATATCAAATATCAACACTACAAAAACTTACCATCTTCAATTTCACAAAATTTCATTATTGTTTCGAACTCACAACTATCAAATTTAATGTTCGTAACATATTTAGAAAAAATACATTTGTTGTATTCTCACATTTCCTAGGTGAATACATCGCTTCTCCGGTGGAACACCGTCCTAAGTGCAAATTATTAAGTTTTGAGAAAATGATGTTTTCAATTTTTGTTTTTTTTCAACGACTTAATTAATAATAATAAACTAAACAAAATGAAAAATTGCACTTAGGTCATTGTTCCACCGGAGAAGCGACATGTGCTCTATGATATTCATTAAGTCGTCTTTGGCTTATGGTTTTCTCGAACATATGGTACATTATACTTATATATTTATGTAGAAAGTCAACAGATATAGTTTTTTTCTAGCAATTACAGTATCTAGGGTTAATGGTGTATGTATATAATATAATTTAAAACTTATTGAAAATTACTAACTTCTAAATCGTTGTTGCAAACGACGGAGATTTTATTACGAAGTTAAGCTTCTATTATACTGTATTGTTTCTAATTTGAATATGTTCATATTGCGTTATATTCTGTTTTAAAATATACAAGTCAAGGCGTTGCAGATATTTTTCTGATTTTCTCATTTTCGCTGGATAAGTGAATTCAGCTCCATTGCTTGGATTTGCCCAACTTGCCGACAAATGACTTCTTTCTTTGGGGTTATTTATTCCCATAACATTCATAATTTTAAATATAAAAAACAATAATAATAATAATAAACAGTGGCAATCCGAAAGCAAATTTCAGTTGAAAACTGTTGTTTAACCTTCACAAACGGAAATATGAAATCACAATAAATACAATGCCTAAAAACTGAACTCGATGACATACAGATAATTCAGTCTATAAAATAAATCAATTGTACAATATTACAAAAAAATATATAATAAAAAGAATATATTATGTATTTCTACTGATGAAGAATCACCGCCTTGCACCAACATCCAATCCCCAAACCAAAACCAGCCTAAATCTACGCCGAAATGCCGACAATACCAATAATTTCAGCTCAACATGAACGGGGTTATATTTTGTGTATATCATATAAGAAAACGATCTCTGCCCAAGAGAAGATCTGCAATATGGTGGTGATATTAATCTGCGAAACCTGGTGCTGAGACTATGAATATCAGACCTAAACCTGATTTTGTAATACAGATAAGGGGCTGTTTTAAAAGCTAGAATCTTATGAAATAGACATATCATTAAGCACTCCCTACAGTAATACATATTTAACCATCCCACTTCACGTAGCTTATGAGAAACGTGATCAAATTTCTTTAGGTTGAAAATATACCGCAAACATGCATGCTGAATCTGGCAGGTAGTAAAATTGTCCAAAGCGCCATCATAGACAGCAGAACAATAATTAAAGTGTGATAATATAAAAATATCACATATATTCTTTTTAGTAGACTGGCTAAGCACTGGTCTATGAAGATATACCTTTCTTAAATGTATGTAAGCCTTTTTAATATATGTAGAAATCTCATCACGAAAACGAAAATAATTATCCAATATAACACCAAGGCTTTTAACTTTATTGACAAAGGATAAATTTGAATTGTTAATTTGTAACCTCATTACATTACTCAAATTCTGGCAGGCTTTCTTAGGCCCAAATAAGCTAGCCTGGGATTTAGCTGGATTTAATAGTAAACAGTGATCACGTGATTGGTCAAATAAAGACTCAAGGTCAGCATTAATAACCTCGTTAGCTTTACGAGAATCCGACGAATAGAAGGAGTAATATAATTGAATGCCATCGGCGTACATGTGGTATGTACAGTGTCTAATACATGTCTATATTTACTCAATAGTTTTGTTAGCAGCTAGCCGTCGTAGAAAATAAATCATAACCTAAAAATATTTAATATGTGTACGTTGATGTATAAGAACCATATGAAAAGCGCTTTGAGGAAGACGTTTTGAAGACGATATATCATTAAAAGTTTCCGTAAGTTAACATTTGGAAAACAAACCAAATAATTACTTTCCTTGGAAATTCTGAAAGACCAATACAGAAATGTAGCAACCGGACGCTATTCGAGGAAATTGCGTTAAAAATAATAATAAAAAAAAAAATGGAATCCACTTCTATTTGTACCCCATTCCGCGATTTTTTAGAAAAAGCGCCTATTGTAGTGCTGATGTTTCAGAATTAAAAAAATTAACCTAGAGAAAGATGAATTAAATGAAAACAATAATAATCCACAAAAGAATTTAACCATGCACATAAGCATGATTAATAGCTAATTTTAAAACTCTAGTGCAGCAAACTAGGAAACATAAGTTACTTTAGAATATCAATCAAGTTTCTAAAAATATACAAGACTTTTCTTATAAGACAAACAAAACACACACAGAGATTGTATACTTGGCTTTCTTCTCCAAAAACTAATCTTCTTTTCTGCTAATTTGAAAAGAATTTGATGGAAATTCCAGCATCACAAACAATAGTAAGCTTTTTCAATCAGAGACCCATTATATTTACTGTATTATGAGGGAGGAAGGTTTTTCCTCGTCTTTCTCCATTCCATTAAAATTGAAAGGACGAGCGAGGTACAAGGGGATGCGCTTTGAAGTGTATTTCGGTGTGTTCCTTATCCCGCCGCAGTAATTTGCTCGACGCCCGTGACAAAAACAAAATAAATCAGATCGCCGGAGCGCATCGGAAAGAGAGACAATTCGTATAAATCAACCAAACTGTATCAATTCCCTGTGATCCTGCAACATTTTTTATTAGGTTTTTTTTTTTTTGTTTCAGTCAAACGCTACTGCACGGTAATATGCTTATCTTTTTATGATTTTTGATGCCGTTTAAAACGAGATAAATTGTTTGGAGCTCATGCACTGTACCGTGGAGACGTATGAAGACGGGAATATGGAAAAATGTGGCAGGAAAAGCATTAGAACCGCTATAAGGCCGAAAAGCGACCCTAATTTACGACAAACACAAAAGAATAGTAGACGTTCAGTGAGTTTCAGTATCTGTACAGCTTCCAGTAATGAAAAAATAATCGGAGATTTATGAGTTCATAGAACGAATTCTATAAAAAATGATTGAGGTGATAGGAATGCTTTACCTCTGCGTATATACACATATCTGAAGTTCTGAAATAATTCTAATGGAAAAGATTGCACGGTGTTCAGCGCTGTGCATTTTTAGGAAGCTTAGGAGAATTACCTGTACATGCGAAAGTACTTCTACATTGCCTTTCAAATGCGGACAAGAAACCAATACAACAACTTATATAAATAATAATATAATTAATCTCAATTAATTAGTTTAATAGCAATTACAATAGCGGCTTATATGTTTCGGCATAAAGAGGCCATCTTCAAAGCCATCTGTAATTACAGTTATAAACCATATTTGTTAAACAGCAGCCTTACTATAAATACGTTAACAAAGATCAAAGTTAAAACTAATATTAAATTTTAGTATCTCATCTAAGCGCCTAGTTTTTCTTTTCTTTGTAAATAAGCAACGTAGTTTACGTATTATTATCAATGGCGCTGCAAAATAAGAAAGAATAATGTTGTAATACGTGTAAAAACTATATTTATTTATTAATGATATGCATTTCTAAAACTTACATGTTTTGTTGTTATGTAAAAAATTACACAAAAACTTTTGTGTTTTCATATAATTTTTAAGAGTGTACAACTGTAATGTAAGTACGTGAAGCGAACCGATAGCATGAGGACTTTAACTGTCAGATTAAATATTTCCTTTCGATTACTTCAATTTTTGTCTTGTTGGTTGGAAATTAATTTCACTTGCCGCCGTCACCACTTTTCAGACAACCTTGGTCGCGTGTAGACGTACCGTCATTTCGGCGGTTTTTCATTTCATTCATTTAGTTAGTGTAGGCACCTATAGTCCGGGCTAGCTAGGTGCTCAGTGCACTGTCCCTATTAAATCGCATACATCTACTCGAGCAGCTTGGTGCTCTCTATAAAGCCTAGTATCTTGCTCAGTGGAAACTTGAGTCTCCAATAGATTCTTCCCGAAATATTTCTGTCTGAGTACCTTCAATTCCTCACATGTGTAGATTACATGTGAGGAACAACTCGTTTCTTCCTTACAGTAGTGACAATGCGCATCTTCTGCGCATTGTCACTACCTACCGTTGTAAGAAGTCATCCATTGTTAGTAATCACCTACTGGAATTAGTCCCGCTTCGCATAGATCTAGGTGATCTCCTGGATTACCCGCAGATCGCACTTGTTGTTTTGGTTGCGTTTAGGTATTTAAGATTTTGGGTAATTTTAGCTTACAGCTTCTTGTTTTCATTATTCAAGCAGCAGAATCTAAGTATCCATACACAGAGAAAAATCAAAATATTGAGATATATTATTATTTTATTTTTTCTTGCAGTTACTCAACCAATCTTAGCTTAAATCAGCACGTTTTAGCTTTGTTATTGAACACTAACTCCATTGAAGGGAATGTATGTATGTGTGCATATGAGGGTGATGTTACACTGCGACCCTATTCTTGCTGTGCGACACATGTCCCCTATTCTTGCTGTTTTACAGCTGGACTTCCAATCCTATTCCTTGCAGAAAGTGTAGGGTATCAAAAAGCCCCAGGTTAGGTAAGTTTCCCTCTTCGATTTCATATGCTCCTAGGTGCAACGCCCTTGAGTTGCACAGTGCTACGCAATTTGAGAGGAGATGAATGAGTGTTTCATTCTGTTCCCCAATCTGCTCGTTCTGTTCTTCCCTTTGTTCCTTCCTAGTGAGGTATTCTCACTTTGGAAGTGGAAGCCTTCTTATGGAGGTCCTGAACCAGTTCCTGTTTACTAGCGGTTTCATCCCGCTTAAGTAGGTCAAATATATTTCCTTCCTCAATGGTTGATCCTACGAGTAGCTAGGGAAGAAAAGGTCCACCTCCACAGAGCCCCACATGCAGAGGTAAGGCTAAATACAATGGAGTGCGCAAGGTTGGACTACTAGACTGGTCTTCTATCCAGCCACGCTAGGATTTAGGTTTTTGTTAAGGTTGTCTCCTCTCGGTCCGTGCAGTTAGGCCAAGACCCCCCATCCATTTCGGAACCTGGTTTAACAGTCGGTAGCCGAAAGCAACAACTGGCATCGTTGTAGAACCTTGTGCAAGCCCATAGCCACGACACGACAGCTCGGGCGAGGGGGGAGTGGTTCACGGCAACGGCCTTTATTCACCCTGCTCCGGTTTTAAGCATTGAAGGGAAACGGGTATCTTTTGTTTGAACAATAATTCAAATAATCACTTACTTCAAACGACAATGATATTGTAGAATTAGTTAACTAACACCCTTTGATGTTACAAACATAACAAATGGAAGAAAGATATAATGGTTATTAACTTAAATACTAATAGTGTTGATCGTAAGATATATATTATACAAATTTCGTTGAGTACTCAAGAAAGTAAAAGTTTTCAGAGATTCTCATTTACATATGCGTGTAATCTGAGAGAATATAGAGAATATAGAAGTTAAATTGAGAAAACAGATTTTGTTAATAAAATATCAAAGTAATAAGTAATCAAAGAAAAACATAGTGAAGATGATCATATTATCTTCGTGTTTTGTTTCATTAATTTAACAAATCAATAGATATTACTAAATGTAAAACATGAGCATTATTAAATTAATAAGAATTAAGCTAACCAAAATTACAGCAATTTTAATGCGCTTCCCAAATCTAGCACAACCTTCAAAAAAAAAGTTGTATTACTCAGCATTTTTTTACCAATGTAGTAACAAATACAACGGGCTACATTATAAGAATGATCACCCTATTACATTAATAGGTCTAATAGGAGTCGTGATAATTAAAACAGCGACTGGTGGCTTGCAGTGGCAATGATGTCGATAAGCACTGTTCAATTTTTATGTATATAATATTCTGTCTAGATAGTTTACGTTTCATATTATATTTCCTATTATATTATTATATTATTATTTATATTATTAATATGAAATGATAAACATAAATAATTGCTTTAAAAAGGTAACATTATTAACTTAAAAGCGGTTCAACATAATTTCACTATTTTATTCAATAAAAGAAATTATCTCGAAGTAACGCATAATACTTGTTCATTTATACGTATTCATTCATTGTTCACCATTTGTTGTCAGTGATCTGGGTAATTGATTTACACATTTGAATGATTTGAGCTTGCTTAAGTATAAAAATTTGTTAGGCGCCCCAATTATTTCTTGGATCACTAAATCTCCTTTTCTCGCTACATAAACACAAAATTAACGTAAACTGGAAGGAAGAGCACGAAACATTATTACTTTCTTGTTATGTGCAGCTGCCGACTTTACTTACTGTTTCAACGAATGCAAATGCAAATGCTTTCAGCGACGTTCTTATTTTTAAAGAGAAAACGGAGAAAAACGAAATTACATTCAACTTCACCTATGTCCAGTTTAGTTGAAGCACACGTAAATCCAATGGAAATGTCAAGTGAACAGTGCTCTAAGGGAACGGGAAAGCTCTTGATGTTTCTACTCTTGAACAAGCTATAAAATGTACATGTCTCTTCCTGCGTGTATGTTTCTCTTTGTAAAGGTAAAGTGTATTCACTCAGTATACGTCAACTAAAAAGAAGTTAACAAAACAAGGAATGCTGAAAATTGATGTAATATCGTGATAACATGTAGCAAAAGTTATTTATAGTGTTTCGGTTGTTATTAAATTCTAAGCATAGAATAGGTACACTTGTATGAAAAGCAAAAATAAAAATAGAATTACACATAATTATAATACTAATATTAACTTAAAAAATGTTTTGTGATTAAACAGAGGAGCAAAGGCATACAGTAGGTACAACCTTTAACTACATGAAGAATATTTTTTGACAACTAATAATATTAATCGGATCATATAAACATCCTGAATTCTGAATAATTAAATAACGACATTCTTTGGATCTAACAAGGAGAGTTTCGGGATGTTACCTCGGTTTTAGATCTGGCGTTATTTGCTAGTAGTAGAAACTTCTTAAAGTACTTCCATAAAATATAGGCCAGCCACATATTTTGGAACCCCAAATAATTTAGGATGCCGGTTCTGGTAACTGTTTAGTCAAGAGGTATTAGACAATGCTGGAAACAAAACCCAAAATATTGAGGTGTACCGAACTATTATTGAAAAATAATGAAGAGTAAGTGGTAAATAGGGTAAGGATTAAATTAGATAATAAAAAACGTAGGTAAATGGTATAGAAACTGAAATAAACTTTTCGTCTTCTAGAACCAAAAGACGACATAACCCCCGAGGAGTTTATCCGGATTTTTCCTTTTGCGGAATATGGCAAGAATAGACAACTATATATACACAAAACAGGCCCGTGTTCAGATAAATTTGAACTTACGAAAGCTTGGAAAGTAAAGGAGAATATTCAGCAGATTAATCTGCAGGGAAAAGAGGATGGAGAATTGGAACCCTCTCAGAAAAGCAAAAAGATGAAGAACTCCGATAGAAGGGGAAAAAGGAGAAGGGTAAATTAGATAAGTTGATAAAAATAGTAAAAACACTACATACCAGTATTAGTTTAATGAGAAAAGATCAGAAGGGTGTAATAAGGAACTAAAACGGACTTTGAAAACACTGAAAGTACAATTAAGAAGGTAATTGGTAATATTAAAAAAGAAAATGAGGAAACTGGAAGAAAGAACATCAATATACATAAGAAAAAAACACAAAATTAAGAAAAAGGTACAAAGTAATATTACAACATTAGAACAATTAAAAAGAAAAGAGACGTAACAATATTGTAGTATCTAGTGATCTAACGAAAACAAGAAAAAATATATACATATGAGTAAGTGTCACAGATAGATCTTATTCTTCACGTGTTTCTGATAAAACACCAGATACTACTGTTAGAGATGACGTCTGCGTGGATCGATTAATTCTCCCGTCCACTGTTACCAGTAAGGTCTATTGTAGAGCAGATGTTATCTCAAAGTTCAGGCCCTTGCTGAGTATTCTCAGTATTTTGTCTAGTGACGTTGTTTTCAGGTCTTCTAGAGATGGGTCGACTTTCCCAAAGGTACTACTACAACGGCAGGGCAGTGGCAGAAAATATGCTCAAGTGTGTCCTTGTCTTCTGAATACAATCGGTATTCTATGTCGGCGCTTTTTACAGTGACCGGTGAGTTTGAATTGAAGATATCAACAACTTAACGTTTTCTAATGAGCTAATTATACGTATTTCATACATCTGAGAAAATATCAGATAGGAAATGCTAGGAAACATTAATCAACATCAATGATCTTAACCCGTCACTTGCAAAGAAAACTAAAAATAGTGCAAATATCATTATTGTTAACTAACGTTATTCGAAATCTATGATATCGACACAGACAGTACTTTTCCCTATTGAAACATATTTTAACTATCAGCTTTGGAGTTTTGCGACTAGTAATAAAAAAAATTGATTTGTCAGGCTGTCGCCTTGGTCCAGAACATGGACTGCTACTGCTTGCTCCTCTTGGTAGAGTCAACTACTATTTTCTATTATATCTGTGTTTAGCATGATAAAAACATACAAATTACTCTACCTTTCTTTATTTTTGATTCGGAAAGGCAGCATTGAAATGATTTGAGGTTTCCATTTCTTTTAGGAATTGGAATACAATCGTTATGACTACGAAACCTATGATGTAAAAGCTATTGCTATTACGAAGGTAAAAAGAACTTCCCTGATATCGTTAACACTGCTACACACTAGTAACTATACTACTTTTCAAGAACATTTACAAGTATCAACAACGTTAAATATTTTAGTTTCTACGATACACACAATTATTAGTGAAGATGACTTAATAGTAACATAAAATGATAGTGATGATTTATACAAGATGCCCATTTGTCTCTTACGGCATCATTGACCAAATATGACCTGAAAATAACGTGTAAACACTCACTTATTTAATTGAAAACCACGAGTTAAATAAATTACATCGACTAAAACAACAAGCTTTCTATGAAACTACCATCTTATTTTAAGTGTTATGCTTCATGCAATTTAAGCCAAAACAAAACATTTCCTGTTTTAGCTTCAGACTAATCGCCCAATTTTGTAATTTACAAACCTCCTTATTACCCCTTTTATCATAATTCATTATTAAACTTTAGTACAAAATAGCGGCCAACTAAAATTTATCCCTTCAACAGCTTCATCTATTTGTTCCATTACTTTCGAAGATTCACGAAAGACCTAGATCTTTATAATTTATTGTAGCACTTATGCTATGAATTATTTCCTAGTTGGCGCGCTTATGATGTTATTCAGGAAGGGTAGTAAGAGGAAATAAAACGCCATGAGCACAAGCAGCAATAAAATTCTATGATATGACCTTTTTATTGGCGTTTCATTCAAATTGCTAATTATTTAATTGTGTTTAGATTACCGAGAACGCTTAAAACAAAACATTAAAGTAAATTCGTTTGCATTATTGCAAGCGTTGCTGATAAAAGGATCAAAAATAAATATACACCATCAATGAAACGCCGCCAAGAAGCTTCATAAATGTTTTACACAGAAGCGCCGTCATTTTTCGATGAAGATTTTATATTTAGAGAAAATCGAGAAAAATAGACAAGATGTTGTGTCGGAAACCAGATTACAGAGTTGAATCAAATAAGTCCGCTAATCTTTATAAAGACGTTTCCAATTTCACGGTGAAAGCATTTCTTTTTCCGCAAAACGATATAAATAATAATTTAGTAGATTGCCATTAACAATTTAAGATATCTTATAAATCAGATGGGTCGGTAAATTTCAATAACTGTCCTATAACCCATAAACGTTTTTCACGTCTCTATAATTCCTCTACGCAAGTTCAAAACAGCCCTAAATCTTTATTAGGGCGAGTTTCGGCCGATACCTCTTAAATTTGGGTCGTTTCAGCAGTGTGTTACACCTACACATTCACGGAGAAAGTAAGGATTAATTATGCATGGGAGGAAAAGGATTTCCTTTTTCGATTACCGTATTAACAAGGTCTTAACGCATGTAAGTAGTTTGTCATTGGACACATAATGTATTTCTTATTAGATAATAATTAGAGCATTAGGATTTATAGTACATTAGCGCTTTATAAAATGAATACTTAAAAAAAAATGGTTTTCGAAAAAGGGAAAAAATAAAGCTTGTCTCTTTATTTCTTTGAAAATTTGACTTTTTTAATGAACCTGCAACACCGTCATCTACAGATTTTTAATTTTTGCTGGAGATATAGGTTTTAATTTTAGTAGTTGTTCCTCTATTTGTAATATTTTAAATTTTTAAAATAAACCGTAATGTTTTCAAAAAATTGTACTCTTATGTTTCCATACTTTTTGTGTTCTGCACCACATTTAATTACACACCAAACTTTCTGAAAAGATTGAGAAAATATTAATTTCATACGAAGTTTTTTGAAAGTTTATCCTTTTACCAATAGATAAAGACAGGAAGATATTGATTTCAAACCTTTTTTTTTTGTTGTAGATATTTAATTTAAAAGTAAAGTAAGTAAGTAAAGTAATCACGACAATTAAATTTTATTTTAATTTATGACAATCTTAACTCACCAAATTGTCACGAATCAAACCTTTTATTTGTTTTCTGGCCCCCTTCTTTATATAGCTAATTTAACTTAATATTTAATAATTCAGAATGTAAAAGTACTTGGACTAAGTAACGGTAAATAAATATATTTTAACCTTTTCGATAGTCAGGTGTTTACACCTCTTTACGATCTTATCTCAAAACTGCAAACAAACATAACAGCTGGCGGTGTCTATTGCCGGCAGCCGAAAAGAAATATCTAAATTCTTTTTATTTATTTTATTGAGTAGAGCCGAATGTTACAATATACTCTGCAAAAAATTGTGTTCACGTCACATTTTTCTTTAGTACAAAACTACGCGAAAGCTTTTTTCTCTTGCTGTACCTACATAAGGCAAACTAAACAATACTTGAGAAAAAGGATATATGCACATAAATGCAGTATTAAAATCTAAAATGCGAATTCCTCTGCATTAGCACATCATAGTTACAATACGAGGCAATGCTTTTGGTTTTGATAAAGAAAAACTTTGGAGACAGATAATAAATTTCGATAAAGGCCTAACAGATCTTAGTGTAGTGTGCAACAATTAAATTTTATTAAATGTTGCCTGCATCTTATTTTATTTTTAGATTAATATATAGATGCATTAAAATGGTTAAATTGCTGATTCTATTATATCTAATATTCCTCATAATCTTGTTATTCATTCACTTAATTGTATTTCAAATAGTTTATTTTAAGTCTCCCAATTAATAATCTACAATCTTGTTTTCCTGAAAGATAAGAAAATTTAATAAAAGTTGTTTATGTGATTAGACGTTTTAGAGTTAATGCATTAATTTGCATTCATGTTTATTGATTTGTTTGTGAATAATGTTATATTCTGCACCGCTATATATTTTGATTTGTATAGTTTCGACGTTTCAAAAATTTTTAAATATTGCAGTAAACACCCATCAAAAGGTAAAAGTTCCGTAAGAGGATCACTGATTTGGCGATTTCTATGCATACTAACGGAAATAGCATGTGATCCTGAGTGTAAAATGGCTATTCATTTTTTGAGCAAATGAAAACAAAGCACTAAAAACAGTGTTTGAAAAGTAGTATTTCGAGGTTATGTGCGAGGCGTTTTTGACGAATTTAACATGTGATAGAAATGATGTGGAAGGAAAAGTTACTAAAACTAACCAAATTTTGGATAAAACAGGCGCCAAATACAAACTTATTTGTTAAGTGAATGTGAATCAATTGTAACTTAAAGTATTAATTAGGCAGCGGTTCGGTACAATATCCTGAAATTTGTTTGTTTTAAAGTATTTGTTTATTTTGAACAGTACAAATGTAAGAATTATTATAAGTTTTCACATTTCTCATTATTGCTTGGTGTATGAGATAGAAATAAATTCATATTTCATATAGATGATTCGTAGGAAGTTTACATATAAACAGTAATTAACATTGTATAGTTGAAATTATAATTATAACAGAATTATTTTATATAAAAGCAATTTGTTTGATTACATCGTAAGTGAAGCATTATTAAAAAGATTAATGGCTTGTTTGAATAAATGAATTTGTCAATGCAATGAGGTGTGGAGTTCTTTCGTCTTTCTTAGTGCCCCTAAGACAATAATATATGCAAAATAACTAAGTATCCCGTATTTTGATTTAATATGTAGACTAATTTTGCTTCGTTTCACGTTTAAAACCGAATTATAAAAAGACGATATAGAAACAACAAACTGCTTTATTCCTTTAAATCACAATAATGTAATGAATTTGTTTGATTTTAAACATTTAATTTGAATTACACTATACATATCATAAAATGTCTTTGTTATCGGTCACATTACCTATATTTATTTTTATGTATTTTAATATCCCATGATATAACTGGTGTTATATCGTTCTAAAGTACTCAGAATCGTTTTCTATGATCCTAAGTATCCAGTGATTTTTATCGTGACTCTGATGATCACAGTTTCACTTTCTTCAGCAAAAACCTCAACTTTTGCCATTGCTTTTCTGGGACCGTAAATTTGTCTGACCTGTTTCTGCCATCGCAATAACAATCTCCATACAACTTCCATGCCAATTCAATTATCCCGTTAAAGGAGGGTTCCCATATCTTACTCGAGGGTGTCTCTCCTTGCAAGAATGTGTGTACATTGAAACTTCAGTAGACACTGAAATGAGATGTCAAGCAGTGTCATCGATGCATTACAATGCTCTTCTCCATCAACATTTCCTGGACGGCTGTTGTAATAGTCAGAATTAGGGCTTCACGTTAAAAGAAATCAGAAACCTATTTAATTTATTTTATTTCGGCGGTACTAATAGGCAAAACATCTCTACAAATAGGCCTGCGCACCATAAAGAAGAGGAGGTTTTAGAGAAAAATTAATTGCAATGTCTACCCTGACAATTGCACTCACAATTCAATCTAGCTCGTTTGAACTTTGCGCCTATTTTATCTAAATTTTAGTAACTTTTCCTTTCATATCATTTCTACCACATGTTAAATTCACCAAAAACGCCTCGCACATAACCTCGAAATACTTTTCGAACACTGTTTTCAGTACTTTTTCATTTGCTCAAAAAATGAATAGCCATTTTACACTCAGGAACACATGCTATTTCCGTTAGTATGTATAGAAATCGCCAAATCAGTGGTCCTCTTACGGAAGTATAGCCCAACGACGAAACGGGGAGATTTTTATTATTATTCATCTTACCAAGGTCCACTTAAAAAGAGAAATCATGTTTAAAAAAAAATAATGGTGATATTGACTATTATATTTTGAATACTCCATACCATACAGATTTCCTAGTGTGCAATAGAATTAAATTCCTTTACAAGATATTAGACGTTAAGGTGAACGAAGATATTAAGTTGTAGCAAACATCACTAGATTCTACGCAGAGTATTTAAGAATTCGTTTCCAGTATTGGAAGTATTAAAGTTGGAGATAATTCAACAGACCTTTTTTTCTAATGGAACATAAAATTTTTATGTTAACATATTCTTATAATCATTTCTGCAAATTAGTAATAAGCTACTAAAAGCTTATACAGGTTTGTATAAAATGCACGCAATATCCCCACATCAATCCACTGGGTTTATTTCCTGCCCTTATAAATCCACGCGTTCTAATTCCTTCAAATGCGTTTTTCTTCCTTCCATATTTTTAGTTATTCCAATTGTTCTTGTTTTCGTTATTCCGAATTGGGTTGCTTTTTCAGTAAAGACAAAGCATATTACCTATTTTTTTAAACTCTTTACTGACATTTCTTTTTCAAAATTTCTCTATTTCCTCAAACTCCCATTCCCACATTGCGCTCCTCTCCTTCTGCACACAACCTTTAACCGTTTTTAAACTTAACATCGTTATAAAGGATTCTGTGTAACCCGCGGTTTTTATTTTCAACGCGTTCTCTCACACTCAAAGTAATGAGTATTCACAAACATGACTTGCAGCGGTTGGAATGAATCCGCGAATTCAAACGGGATCCCGTCCCTGAGGGACTGGTTTCTGTTGGAACGACGGAAAGGTTCGCGCAGTCCGATTCGATAAGCTTCAGTTACACCTGGTTCATTTCCAGTTCAGTGATGTTCGCAGGCTCTATTATAGGAGCAGTTTTACCAATTTCGATGAACAAAGTCTGTGTTACAGGAACGCGAAGTAAATAATGAATTCAGCAATGTGCATATAAACCACAAACAATCATAAAGAAATGATTTCTTTAATTGAAAATCGCAGGAGATTTAATCTACTACTTTAAACCGTTAAATGAAAATAGTCAAAGTGCGATGCTGTTTTTTTTTGTTATCGAAAACTGACCACAGCTGTATTCAAATAAATTTAAATGAATTCCTAAAGTAAAAATAAATCTATAATCGAAGTGGATAGCCTGGTTTTATACTGTTTACTTAAAAGAATACTAAAGTATATCAAACATTTGTAATTATTCAATATTGCTTATTAAAGTATATTTATTCCAGAAAAGCGGCGCAACCATTGATGCAAAACCGATCTTCATCTCATCTCCATTTTTGTATAAAACTACTGATCGCGATCAAAACTTACTAACCGTTATAAAATTTGAGGAACGTGCTCTAATACCCAGCAACGCCTTGTTAAAAAATGAACGAAATAAATCGAACGCTAGCTATACTGAATTATTGCATTGATCTAAATTGAAATGATCGATGTGAGGATAGCATTTTGTAGCAGTTAGATAATAATAATAATAATAAGAGTTTATTGTCATCGTCCGAAAACATAGACATTGTCATCACATACAATACAAATAATGTACGAGAACACATATAAAATTCAGATGCAAAAACACGTATATCATAATAACAAACAGACAAGAGACAAAAGAACAGCTCTAGTTACTGAGGAATTCCTCGATACTATAAAAAACATGATTTAGCAAATGATCAGCCAATGCCTTCCGATACAATCCCAGAGAAGTAACATCTTTCAAGGCCCTAGGCAATTTATTATAACATTTTACTGCCACGTAATAGGGGCTACTTTTAAATAATTTTGTGTTATGCATAGGCACGCTCGGGTCCTGCTGTGACCTTGTACTCATAGTGCAGTAGTTGTCTTTATTTTTCCTAAAAGTATTTTCATGTTTTTTGTAAAACGTTAACAACTCGTATATATACAAAGATGGAAGAGTGTATATTCGCAAATTCTTAAAAATATCACGACAAGACTCCCGCAGTCCAGCTCCTACCATACACCGCAAAATCCGTTTCTGCGATACAAATAATTGTTTCGCATGCGGAGAGCTTCCCCAAAAGACGATGCAGTAACGCAGACGGGACTCGACGTAGGCATAATAGACTTAAGAACATTAATGTCACA
This sequence comes from Protaetia brevitarsis, assembly GCA_004143645.1. NCBI lineage: Eukaryota > Metazoa > Arthropoda > Insecta > Coleoptera > Scarabaeidae > Protaetia > Protaetia brevitarsis. Next base: position 7,721 of record RXPK01001007.1, on the reverse strand, counting down.
GTAGCGTCGAAGATTGCAGACCGCGAATACTGCCGAACATAGCCGAGCATTTAGGGCCACACAATGGGATTCCCACTTTAGGTCATTATCTACGAGGATACCAAGAAATTTACAAGTAGAACTTTGTGGTATAGATTTGCCATTACATTTAATGTATAAACTGGTAGGACCACGGACTTGGCCATTTTTAAAGTGAATCAATTCAGTTTTATCTTTGTTTAAGGTAAGTCCATGATCATCACACCACGCTACCATACTGTTGATTGCATTATTCCCTGAGTTAACTACATCATATGTAGACCCAGCCACAACGCAACTCGTGTCGTCAGCATATTGCGACAATAAGCACTTATCGAGATATCGAGACAAGTCATTAACATAAATATTAAAGAGTACGGGACCCAAGACCGACCCTTGAGGTACTCCACATGATACATTCCAACATTGAGAACAGAATGGCCGTGTTATATTGTCCCGTTCACCCGTTATGCTAACCAAGGATTTGCGATTTGTTAAATATGATTTAAACAAGTTGTAAGCAACCCCACGTACACCAATTCCCAGCAGCTTTTCCACAATATGTGGTGGTCCACACACTCCCTCCGATCAAGCCCACTGTACACCGTATTCAGCACATTAAGAACTGCGTCACAAGTGGAGCTGCCATTAACAAACCCAAATTGCGTAACACTTAATATTTTGTGTTGTGTCAAATAAGAGGACAATCGATTATTTATAATTTTCTCAAAAATTTTAGTAAATGCACATGGCAGGCTTATTGGGCGATAGTTTTTGATGTTAGTTGAGCTACCCTAAGACTAGAGAATAGCGCTGAGTGCTTGCCGTTAGACAGCAAGAGCATGAGATGTTGTATCGAATTGTGCAATCGCTCAGTAGAATAGGTAGTCTGCGTATTTCTCGCCTTTGCTAACTGATAGAAATCATATTTTCATCCTTTTATAATACGCAACAAGGAGTGATTTCATAATTACCAATGCCAAGCAATTATTATATAATAACTTTTAGATATCGTAGGCGAAATCCTTGCTAAAATTTAACCGATTAGATAGATCTGAATAATTGCACAATATCATTCTTTTTCACATCTCTCCGTACACTCTCCGCAATAAAGAAGCAGAAAAAAAGTGGGAGGCTAGCAGGTTTAACGTAATATGTATTCAAAGAGGCGCGGAATCCAGCAAATTTCTGGTTTACCCTCCCTATCAACGATAAACTTCTCCTTTGGCACCTATTTTACAAAGTACACAGATTACGCTCACTTTCTGATGACGCGGATGTCCCGAATCTGAGGAGCGACCGAAGAGAAGCAACCCTCCTGCTTCACAAAGCTTTCAAATCTGCAAATAACCTCGCACGCGATTTGGAAAAGAAGAAATCGGGTCAGGGCCGCCATCTCCACCCGAAATGCTGGGTAAAATTTATTTATTTATCTAATTGAGTTTTTTTTTCGTGCTTTTGAAATTTGCATGGAGTTTGAAAAGAGAAGTAGTCCAATGCTTTCGTTTCTTACGGCAATATCCTTAAATTAATTAATTTAACAAAAGATTTAAAAATTAAAGTTATAATCTGCGCTAGACTATTTATGTCAATTTGTCCAATAAAGAAGCACTTAGAATAAATATTTGGATCCTCCCTATAAATCATTACAGCGTCTGTTTTAATAAAGGCGTTAATTGGATTAGAGTTGCCTCTCCACCGTCTCGACATCACTTCTCGGTAAATAATTTGCGCCCGTTCGCCAGTCGGCTCAAACGTCCTCTTAAAGTTCTATAAGGGAAAGCTGAGACCGTTCTAATTAAAATTGTTACGCATTTTTCCAAACGTCCCCTTTAACGTTGTTTCCGGGTACTTTTATTAAACGTCACCCTCTGGAAGATCTATTGCGTAGTTACATCATCCTGTCGCTAGAAAAATCATCGAAGCACTGAATTAAAATTCCATTGTCTAACGTCTGTTATCTTAATTGGGGAAGAGGCAGGCGTGGTACGCATACGCATATTGCACTCACGCGGTTGAAGTTTTGGCTGTTTTTCCCATTAATTATGTATTTATTTCGCGTTAGACTAATATATGTAATACGATTCATATTTTAATTATTTCGCCGCGACCTTTGCAGATTTATTGTGTTCTCCTTTGTTGTTAAAGGCGCCCTCTAACCTTGCCTTTTTCATTAGACGTATTACCCTTGAAAGCAGTTACTTTATATAGCTATTAGCATTGTTTATATACATACTTACATACTATCAACCTTATGGACAAAATAGTTAACGGATTTTTGAACATTTTGGACAAAAGCGGTAGATGGCAGCACGGCGTTAGTGCCCATCTCGATTTAAATATAAGCTTTATAGTTAGACTACAACATACAAAATGGCCCTCTTACGTGTCGGCAAAATATATTTAATTGCAATAGCATTGCAAGGTCCGGGGAAAAGAGAGGGAGCATAGGCGATGACGCTGTAATGACTCGCCACGCCTCTCGTGTTTACATTGAAATGTTTGTTTTATTAGGAAGAATAAATATTTAGTATGATAATATATAATCGTTATTTTTTTACCATTTTACTTTTTTTTAGTTTCTAATTTAATGTTATGCTCTATATATGTGTGTAGTTCTAAGTTTTGTGTTATATTTATATAATATTTTTTATTTGATTTATTTATGTTTACTATTGCATAATAGTAGAGATTCGTTTTTCATTATAAAAATAAATATGTAGTTCGGGAGTACAAATCGCCATTTAGAGCATGATTTGTTTGTTTAGAGCAAGCAAATCCAGATCACAAAGAGGTTCCTCTTTCTGCTCGCGATCCGACGTCCGAGCAATTACGAGCAATTTGTGCAACATAACCTAATCGCACTAACATCGTGTTGTAAACTGTCGTTTGTAAATGTAATCCGATTTATACCTGCATCAAATATGCACGATATGGATAATATAAAGATACCAACGTGATAAATACTAGTATATGATGCATTTTTATTGTAGTCTACATTTCATTAGTTTGAAAAATTACTTTTACTTTTCCTATTCATAATAGCTGTGACAATTTGACAATAGTAAATAATAAAATTAAGGTTATATTTGCAATCGAGCGCGTTTGTTTGTACCATGTTTAAATCCAACTCTGAGACGCTCTCAAGTTACTCTGATGACGTCAGTAGATACTGCTCCAAGCACACAAATAAACAAAGCTATTAAAAACAGCATACATAAAAAAATGTTTTGTGAATATAAGAAAACTATATACATAGAGTACCTATACATTAAATTAGAACTAAGAAAAAGTCATAAAGTAAAGTAAAATACATGTAAAAAAAACGATTTATAGTAGGCAACATTTTAAATTTTAAATTTCCCGCCTTTACACCAGTTGAAGTTAGCGATAGTACCGCTATACACGGGAGAAGCGAAGATAGCAATAGGAGAGAGAAGGAGAAGAAGGTTTTCGTATATACGTTCGAACGAAAAACCCGCGTTTTATTAAAATTTTAAATATAAAAAGACCATCGAACTACAGATTATATATTATCAAACTAAATACTTATTCTTCTTAATAAAACAAACATTTTCTGATTATTATATAATCATAAACATAAGTAAATTAAGTTAACAAAACAACTTATTAATTTAAAAATAAGAAAATAAAAATTGGGAAGTAGATTTATGTTTGTTTTTTTTCTCGGCAAATTTTCGTCCTTTTAGATTTAACTTTTCTCTTTTCAGTGATTTTTTGTTTGTTTTAAGTTTAAATATTTTATTCTTAAAAGAAAAAAACCTCAATTTAGAAAATTGTTCAATTAATGTTTTGTCAACAAGAACCAGCCTTGCAATATACTTTCAATTTCTTTTTATTTATAACAAAATACCTCAGAATTCTAATCTTCTAATGTAAACAAACACGAAAATTATCGCGAGGTGCGTCATCACAGCGTCACATGCATCCATCCTCCCTTTCCCCAAGACCACACAATTCGCCAATGCTAGTAAATCACCGATACGGATTCCGTCGTTTCCGCAGATGAATAAAACACAGAAATCTGTCTCTCACTCTGACCGAGATACCTGTTATATTTATCACGTTTTCAAATCAATTTACATTCACCGAAAGAGTGCACCACTTCCCTGAGCAATACTTTATTTTTCCGAAAATGTATTACGTTGACTAACTAGATATATTTAAACAATGCTATTAGGTATGGGGATCTCTACGCTTAATACTAGAAACCTTGTCCTGGACAGGCCATCACAGCACGTGAGCTGCGGTTTCTCTCTTCTCTTGGCAGAATATGCAAATGGCGCCATCTGCCGGCGTGTACAAGTGCCTATCAGGTCCAAAGACCTATCAATAGATCCACTATCATTTTAACAGTCTTCATGTTTTTGTTCGCTAGGTCTTTGATGAACCTCGTCTGACCTGATCCTACGTTGCTCCATTTCCCCTCACGCCTTTGTACTGGGAACCTAGGCCAATGCTCTTTTAACGCCCACCCCTTTAAGGCGCTTGCACACCCCTAAACCACATCAATATACTTACTAATACATTAATTGTAGGTACAAGCTGCGGCCGAATGTTGTGGGTATCCGTGATGCAATAAATGCATGTCATAGTGTTAAAATTATCTTCATGGTAGACATTTAAAATGTTTATCTGGTCGCTTATATGGTTCTAAAATATTCTTTATGAACAGTTTTTGTAGAGGTACATAATATTACTGCATCTTTAAGCCTTCGAAATGTGATTTTTTCATAGCCATGAAAAAATGAATTACAGTTGTTCTGGAAGCACACAAAAGTGCAAAAAATTACTACGATTCATTCAATAAATACTTATAATATATTTAGACTACGAATTTTGTGATTATTCGCACAAAATCTAAGGTAGCTATTACATTTGGTCGTAGCTAAATGTTATGACGGCCACTTTATTTATGAAAAGCTAAATAATTACAAATCATTCCAAGTACTATAACGTAAAGTACTATATGAATTCCATTACAACTGAAATGTTCCTAGTCTAATTAAATAATTTTATTATGATTGTTAATAACAAATATATAATACACTAGCCCCGCAATTTTGTGAATACAGCTTTATCTGAAATTCTGAAACGTGTGAGCAACCAACATTACAAGCTATCTAAATATCATACCGTGATCTATCTAATTCTTTAGCAGCATTATTAAAAAATTCCCACCATTCAGCCGACTCATTATCTTTAATATCTGTTTTGCATCGCGGCCAATTTAACCTCTTAACTATTGCTACTTCCGTACACGGCCGCCAGTCATCAGTGATTGAACCGTCAAATAAAGTATATCCCGCTGTATTTACCCCACCGCATTCACAATGCGAATCATTAACCCTCCCAATTCTACGTAAATATGATTTAAAATTCCCTCACCCGTTATTAATTCTACCGCCTGATAAATTAATCTTCCTAAAACGTGTAGGCTACCAATAAATTTTCTAGTCCACCTCTCATTTAAAGTTATATCTCACCTTACCCTGCCAATCATTATCAAGTTTATTCCTAAACGCTTTTTAATTACATTAACCCGTACCTAATTAGCACACTAACCTGCCCTCTCTTTACCGACTGTACCAACGCTAGTCTGAAAACGTTTTACATCCCCCTCACGCAACATATTCCAAATATTTACTAACAAATCAGCCGAATTTTTAAATTCCCCGAAGGGCTCTAATACAGATAAGCTATCTGTTACAATTTGCACGTTTCGTATAAATTCCTACTCGTGTCTAATGTAACGTACTGCCTAATTTATTACAACTAATTCTGCCTGAAAACTATTACAATGATCTCCTAATTTAAACTTTTGATTATACATTTCAATACCCATCACCTCTCCGAAGGTGCCTATAAATTTGTTATAAGTGGTAAGTAACTTTTTAATTCCACGGGAGGAATTGGGCGCCCTATATCTATTCGGCTTTGTAAATAGCCCGCTTCTAATCTAATTTTCGCAGCCGTAATTCAACCGTCAAACCATTTTTTATTTGCACCCCTACGAAATTTCACTCCCTTCAAACGTAAATCTACTGGTAATATATTCGAAATAACGCACGCCGCGTCTGCCAAAATAGATTAATACTCATTCGCAGCCATAACTGTTAACAATCATTGTGCCCCGATTAATTTGTTTGTTTCTTTAATTTTGCACGCGTCTTCCCCAAATCACAATCTTCAGTTCTTAATTAGTGTTTCATATCATCTTTATATACAGTTTTTGTTCTTTTAGTTGCATCGGAAAACGAATAGGACAAAAAATTACTTACATTTGTAGCAACTTCAATAAAACTTTATAGTTTTAGCAGACAATGAACACATGTTCCTGATTGAAGATACACAACTAACCACGTATATAAAAATTCGTGTTTTCTTAACGTTATTTATTTCCAGCTCACAAAATAAACCGTACAAGAAACAGCATACTGAGTATGTGTTCTATAGTACGGGAACAGTTTACAAAATCAATTAATTCAAACTAAAAATCAACGTTTCGTGTCGGTACATAAATGCCATTTCCGTTAACATCGAAACTTTTTTATCTGGCACTAGCGTCGCTTTCTTTTTTTTTCTCAGTTTAATTAACAAGAAAGGAACTTATGCAAATTTTATCGTATATTTTCCGGTCTTTGGAAGCATGCATCCTAAACACCCGAAACATTTAATCTAAACAATCATTTTTAAGTAGGGTCGCGCAGACATCCCCAAAGAGGCATTTCCTTCATACAATGGCGTAGAATAGCGCAGAGGAGAAAAGAAAAAATCGCGTTTTTCTCATAAAGTCAGTCGTGATGTATTTAAAGTAAGCACTCTATATTACTTCAAAAGAGAATATTAAGAATATTCTTGGGAACTTTTATCATGCAAGAAAATTTTCAGAATTATTCCACCTGACGCTTTATTTAAAAACTAATACCGCTTAAAAATTTGCTTTGAATATTTATTTGAAGTTTTCAGGTAGATGCAGAGAGACATTGTTGCAACATTTACGAATTACTATGTTCATATTTAAAATAGAAAAGGACTTACAAACAAAGTATATCTATAATCAAATGGATAAAAAGTTTCTAAATGTGAGTAATGGAACTAGAAATATTGAAAATTAATCAACTCTCAAGTTTGATACCCGACTTCGTTCGTCCTCAATCAACAAGCAACACGACTTTGCTTTATTCGTCTTTCTAATATTCATAATGCTTTAGATTCTTTTACAATTTTAATCTGCACAATTTTATTGTTCAACCGTTATTTTTAAATTACTAGGATATGGTCAGTTTTTGGATATAATTTAAAATTTAGAAAAAATGTTTTATGTTAATTATAAATGAAGAAGCCTTTGTATAGAAAAACGAAACGTCATTAAAAAACTTTTAAAATTTCCATTTTTCCTTGATATTCAATGAAAAGAACTCCGCCAATAACCACGAGAATATAACTAATATAATACATGCTATAGTGAGGAAACAAATACGCTAACCTGACACCATAGACACGTTGAACTCACTTGTAGCTGCCTGCATATGCAGCATCACCTTCTAGCTGAAACTATCATCATTCTTACTTACAGCACAGGTTATCAGATAATCTAATGACCTTTTCGTGTTATTTATTTTATAAGTCTGTCTAGATTATTATGTGCACTCTCTCGTATATCCCCGCAATATCTGCCA